>JASSUY010005119.1:16209-59896 GCA_032466535.1 Forpus xanthops
ACACCTGCCACACACAGCTAAAAACTGTTCCAGGAAGAAGGAATATGTATCTTACTGCCTCAGGAAGTCAGAAAATGCTAGTTTAATCAAACTACAGCCTGTAAAGGATTTACCTAAGGAACAGTGCTGATGGTTCTTCCTTTATCTATACCAGTCATCACATGCATCTATAGCACATAATATACAGCTGACCTCGAGCAAACACCACCATGGTTGCACGCAGCACCATATATCAGCCCTGCATCATCAGATGCTTAGTAAAATCAAAAGTACTTCTAAGAAATTTAATCTGTAAGAAAACAGATGTTCCTTCTACTAGAAAAGTTTCAGTTTTGCATGGATAGAAGTTCCTAGAAGGCAACAGGAGTTCAAGATGCATTTTTTAACTACCAAACACCCTACAGTAAATTTACTCCACCATCACAGTCACTACAATTATCTTTGTATCAAGAGTTTTCATGCTGCTTGCAATTACTTTATTTAAATTTAATTTATATGAAACTGTACTCTTTGTTTATGTGTTGTCTAAGTTTTAAGATTAATTTTAAACAGGAGTAACATCAGTTTTAAGTAAGACTACCTATTTTAGCACAGCTTAGACTCTAAATACATCAAACCCATCCAAAATCTGAGGCTATTGTGTTCCCTTATCAGATTTTTTCAGGCTTTTGAGCTTGAATAAGTAGTTTATTTAAGGTAGTGATTTGTAACCCACATATGAAAAAATGATAGCTACATTAAGAAAAGTCTGTGTCTAGCAGTCTTCTAGTAGGACTTGAAAAATGGCCGTACAACACTGACAAATTTGCTCCTTCACAATTAAAAAGCAAAGGTCATGAATAACACTCTCTAGCATCCTGGCAAAGAGGAAATACCTGCAAATATTCTTTAATCAAGATGAATGCTCTCTTGTGGCTGTGAAGGAAGAAACAACAAGCAATTACTTTCAACCTACATATTTTCAGAAGAGATCAGCTGTATCCAGACATAGGTTCAGCATCTCTAGTTAAACTGCAAATCTCTCCTTGCTTCCAGTTCTGGGCCACATGGTTCCACAGTGTGATAACTTGACCATCCTGCTGAATAGGATGCTTCCAATGGGGAAATTAATGTAGCCTAAACCGCTGTATACCTCTCACCCATGCTGAACTCAATTCTTACTTTAGCCTGACTTCCCTCCCATCTCTTTTGGAAGTATGGACCCCAATGTCTCACGTGTTTCAACTCAAGCCATCACAGAAAACATCACAGTGACCCAAACACCACAAAACTTCAAGTCCTTTTGGAGTATTGGAAAGAGATTACTATCTATTGTTCTTACTCATCATGGAGAAATGGTTAATTTGGCAGACAAAATCACTACATGCCTCAGATGACAACACAGACCTCTTTGCACCAAAAATTTAGAAACTTGATGTGTTTATATTCATTCACTTCTGAGCCCAAACTGTTTAATACCATTGTCAAATTTAAGAGTTTCAGGAATCCACATTCCTCTAACATAAAACTCTTGCATTTTTCCAACTCCGTTTTGGGTCCAGCTGGAAGACTCTCCCTCCTGCACAGGGCCAACATAAGCAATTGAAGTAACACAACCACCCAAAAATGAGGAAGAGTGCATCTCCTCCTTTTGGCATGATTCCTCATTTCAGTACATCATCTACCTTTTTCTTCCTGGCAAGCAAACACACCTGCAGCTGAGGAGAGGCACCTCCAGCACCCAGGTACCATTACTGGCTTTTTCATATTCCAGACCACACAAAACTAATGGCATTTGTTTGGCTAACTTAAGATTTCCTTGCTACCATTACCCACACCATCACTTAGGCACAAAATCAAAACCATATAAAAGCAAAACATTAGATCAAACTATTTAGAAATATTTTTGTTAATTCCCATCCACCTTTTTTCCTTCACTTGCTAAAGAATGATGATCAAGATGCATGTCTTAACCAGCAGAATACTAATGGGAAAAAAACAGATGCGCTTTATAATGGTCAACACGTTCATATTACTGTGGGTTACCACAAATTCTCACCTTTTCAGCATCTCCTTTGATGCAATTGAATTAATGAAAGCAAAAGGAGGAAAAGAACACTGCAATCCCACACTTCTTTTTTTACTTCCCTCTTTCCTTCCTTACCTCAAGAAGCAACATATTTTCTGATGCCCCACTGGAGTATCAAGGCAAGAAGATTTTGTACCGAGGAATGTCCTGCTGGACACTGGCCCAGGCTACTTTAGCTCAGTCAGTGGAATAAGGCACGGATATCTTCTCACTTCAACGCTCCCCCTCCTCCCTCACTTCTCATCTGTTACCTTCTGTCTTACTTCATGCGTAGGTGATCCTCCAGGATCACCTTTCCACTGTCCACATCTCAACTTTCTGGCTTCACAACAACTAATGCAGGGCACAGCTCCAGCTCTCAACAATGCTTGCACACTTCCTCTTGTCAGGCAGTGCTGCTCTTCATTTTAGTTTCTTCCAATGTTTGCTGGGAATAAACATACAATATTTGCCATTTTCTTTGTCCTGTAAGTTACGCTGAGTATTGTGATTGGATGAAGTCAAAGTCCTTCCAGAAGTGCATAATGATAACCAAACTCAGTGCTGCTGAAAAAGTTTGTTGAAATAAAAATAATAAAAAACAAACAAAACTTCCCATAATGTAGCCCTTCCCGCCCATAGGAATCTACTGAGGTGCATCAGGGGTATGGTAAAAAATCTGACAGGTCTCACTACAACAAGTCTGAGTACAAAGAGTACAGTGCAGTGATGAGTTTCTCTCTCAACCCATGACAGCCAGTGTTTCAGTACCTGGTGCCAAAGAAGGAGATACCCAGCATCCAGGCCCACTGGTACTTCAGTGCTGCTGATGCCTCAGCAACTTCTTTACCTGAAGAGATGCTTATAAAAAGGTTGCATCAAGATGTAACTGAAGATACCATCTGGCCTGCACGACTTTTATCACTAACAATAATGGAAGATTACTACCTACCAACCTTGCAAATCAAGTTAAGAGAATTTTGTTAGCATTCCATAAAAAAAAAAACATAATTATTTTGTATTAATAGGTAGGGATTTCTTGTGAAAGGAGAGAACTGTTTAAGCAAAATGAGCATCCTTCACTCACCCACTGAAAATCCTGAAATAGTAAAACTCCTTTAAAAAAAACAGGGCTCAAAAAGTTAAAATTCCAAGAGCAGTCAGGAAATTCCAAGCACCAACACCACCAAAGTAACTTCCCACCCAGCCAAGTTGCATATATTTAACTTTTTTCTACTTCACTCTCCCTTTTTAAGTTGCAGACCACAATGTTGTTACAGCAATTATGTTTCATTATTAATGCACTCTAAAGCATACAACATGTTATACAAAATTATTAATGTGGCAAAGAAAATATGGTTTGCATTTGATTTGTCCATTAAAGTTTCTAGTTCCTCATTATCCTTTCAATGTATTTCCAAGGAAAAAAAAAAAACAAAAAAACAACAAACTTTTAATGAAACAATGGATGTAAACAAGGTTTATTCTAGTAAAGAAACGTATGTCGATTTCTGATGCCATTAAATTTTTCCATAGGGATCATACTAGGTGACTGAAAGTAGTCAATAGCACCTGCACTGCTTCTGAGAACATTCACAAATACAACCACTTATCCTGTCCTGATCCTCAATCATAAATCCTATTGGACTTCACACTGTATAGTTTAATCCACATGTTAACTTTCAGCCACTTGTGGGTTGATTTAAAGCTGAACTTCCACTAATTATTCTTTAGAAAGAAAAAAAAAATCTATGCTTCTGTTAACAACAGATAAATGCAGAGTTGTCCTATCCATGAGTACATAGGTTAACACATCAGCGTCATTAAGTTTTGCTTATATAAAGAGAGCAGAGAAGACACTCCAGCACGGAAAGGACCAGGCCTGGCACTCCACCAGTTTACCAGACTATTCCATACCAAGGGTCTCACTCTACAGCTGTAGGACAACTTGCTTTGAAAAAAAAGCAAAAAGCATTATTGTTCTTTGTAACAGCTCCCAGTCAGGACCGGGGACCGCACTGCACCTCAGCAGACAAAGAGGTATGCATAGCTCTTACCTGCCTGAAGCACTGCTAGAAGTCAGCAAGCAATCCCCACGGAAGTCACCTGTATTTTGGGAAGTTGGAGCTAACAGGAAGGCAACTCGATAGCACTCAATCCTCTGGCAGGGTTGCAGGTGGAATTTCTTCCTCCTCTTAGGATAGGGGAGAGTAAGAAAAGGACTGTGTCAACTCAAGGTCTTGCATTTTTTAAACTGATGAATTTACACGACGTTGTTTATTGACTGCAGCGAACAGAACTGTTACCAGCATGCTAAGCAGCCTTGCAGACCACCCCAGCCACTCACTCTACTGCTTGAAAAGGCAGGGGCACCACTAGAGAGTTTTTAATTTTGAAGACATGCCCCGCATTCCCGATTCCCGCAGCATGGCGGTGCGTGGGGCGGTCAAGGAGTCAGCAGAAAAGTTGGCGGCTCTGTAGAGCTGCGGGGGGCTCAGCATTACCCGAAACTTTTGGGGACGCCCCGCAGACCCCTCTGCGAGAAAGGACGACCCTCAGCGTCTGCTCCCGGGGGCTAAGAGCCCCTTGCCGCAGACAGCCGGAACTAACCCCTCTTTACCCTCATCCGTCTCCTGCGGTCCCCGATAAACGTACCGGGGCGGCGGTGCTCCCTCCACTGGGGAACTCCTGACGCCCTGGGGCTGGGCTGTGCCAGCGGGGTGCTGCACCCGGCGAGCCGCCTCCTGCGGAGCCGGAGAGGACATCCCGCAGCAACCCCCCCAACACGCCGCACACGCTCCCCCCAAATCCTCCCTCCGCCCCGGATGGGGACCCCCGCCGTACCCCCTCACCTGTCCGCCGCTCCCGGGAGGTGCCGGCTCTCAAACTTTCAATGCGAAACTTTTGGAGCCCCCACCCAGGTCGGGCGGGGGGTGCGTCCCCCAACACCGGGCGGGTGAAGGGAGGGTTTGCCCGGAGGCGCGGTGGCTGCAAGAGCCCGAGTGACTGCGCGGATTGCTACTCGCCGCTCCTACCTCTGAGCGCTCGGGAGATAAAGCGCTTTGCTAACAGGTTTTGTTCGCTGTTACAGACCAGGAGGTAGCCTCTCCCTGTGCGAGCAAACAAATGCATCTAAGCTGCCAGGTAAAGGCAAGTCGTAGGTGTAAATTAGCTCCTGGAACAGGTAGCATAAAAACTTTATTGTCGTCTATGGGAAACGGGATACATAGAAAAAATAGTTAATTAGTGCTTATTAGCGCTCCATATGTGCCTTGCAAACGTTATCAGCTTATTCTGAGAATAGACTAGCCATGTAGATAAATAACATTATCTGTCTTTAACGGGTGTGTTGCTTTGCTTATATTTCTTCAAGGAAGTTCTGGAAGAAATAGCTCTTGCTAAGATGAGGTAAGCACAGAGGAGTTTGTACTTTCGGGAGCTGTGCTCAAACCACTTCTATCGAACCCTTTTCCCTTCAGGCTTTCACTGCACTGCTACATGCCTAGAATTACCCCAGCATTCACTTCTGACATGCTTCAAGACGCTGACCCATTGCTCACTTGCAGCAAAAGGCCTTTCTTGGAATAACAGTGACATAACACTTCATGTTTTTACATGTTCTCCCCTAACAGGTCTCAAATTGTCTCACACACTGTTATAGCCAGCACACAGGGATCACTTATCCAGCCCTCAAAACGAATCATCTTCGGTGTGAAGCCGAACACTGCCAACAAGTTCAAGATGGTGTTTCAGAGCAGAGTAGAAAGCTGTGTGCTCCTCTGATTTCCAGGGGGTTTAACTAAGCAGAGTGTAATTACCCCTACCAGAGCTTAAACTCTGGGGATAAGACATGTTCACTGAAAAGTGCCCCACAAGCTACAGCAGCTATAGGCATGCAAAATGTGTGCACAGGGCAGATCCGGCAGGTTCCCAACCCAAGCGCTAAACCATCCTGTTCCAGTTTGTTTTGGATTGTGTAAGTATGTATAGTTTCACTGTGGCGCTATAAAATTTCTCTCCCTTATCTCACTTTAGTATCTCCCTAGTAGCAGTTCATTATAGAGGTCAGCAGCTGAGAAGAGACCTAGAGAGCAAAGATTTTTCCTTATTTTCCTTTAAAGCCACCTCATGGATATACTTGTAAAGTTCTGGTGAGAAAGGGCTACTCCTCTCACATCTGTAGCTTGTCTGGCTCCCCATTAGAAATAAAAGGTGAGGAAGGATGGAGGGAAGTAGATTAAATAGCAGAATATGCTAGCTGCTTGCTATTTCCAAAGATCTGAGCACGCTTCCCTTTTTAGACAACCTGGCAGGCATGTGATACTATGATAACCATATGCCCTCACAAAAAAACGCAGCCTCATATTCAAATTACAGATCTGCTAGTCCCTGATGGCCAGTGAGGTTTTAGAGAAAAACAACATGCCTACTGAGTTTTAGTTTCCTGAGGTAATACACTCTGAAGATTGTAATGAAAGTCACTGAAGCTTCTAATAAGGGTATACAGATTAACCTTCTGAGTGTGGTAGATTTAATTTCAGTCAATAAGTACATGCTGCAAACATATTTCTTCAGATTGATCTGCTCAGGCTGTACCCATCGACTGATTGAAGTTATATGTGACGGTGAAAAGATCAGATTTCTTGATTATTTATTTTTTTCAGTTAAAGGAATAAATTAATTGCTTTGGGATAAAGCCCAGTCTTGTTTTACAACTTGATAAATACCTTCCCCCTCCAATTTCCTCCCCTCTGTGCATTTAGCTTATATAATTCTTGTTCTACCACAGGTTCTTCAAGTGCAGGGGGCATATTCCAGCTATGGATTTATGCTCTTTACAAGATTAAAAATTCAACATGCAGGTGAAATTGGACACTGGGTTAGGAAGCTCATCAGCTCCGTAAATGTAATCAGCACCTTCTGAAGCCTGACATGGAGTGAAAAAGAAACGAATTATGAAAAGGTGGCGGCAGTCTGTCTGTGTCAGTGGCGTTGGTACAGAGCCAGCGCCTGCATCAGAAACCCTATTCTTGGCAGGTTTCTGCATGTTTCTTATGGCTTCTCGTGGTAGACGAGCAGCTCAATGGTTAAAGTTAGCAACGTTATCTTTTGCAAGCAGTGAGGCAGTGCCTGGGTGGTGATGCCTCCTCGCAGTGACAGGAGCAATCGGTGCAGTTGGAGAAGAAAGGTAACAGACCATGAATTGACACTGAAACCTGGTAAAAATTACTGGTCAATTTGTAGAAATGGAACCACTTTTACTCTACGGTAAGATCAATTAAAGCTCTTTAAGCATATTTTCTTTGTAGATTTTCAGCTCAGCTTAGCAGCAACAACCATGGAGGAAAGTTTGGTTTGGAGGGTAGATTACAGTTACACATGCTCGCAAGTGCTTCTCTGATGACTGCTAGTGCACACTGTGTAAGTCCCCTAACTGCTTCGTTGGCACTCGGACCTTTCCCTGCTGTGAGGTGGGACGGAAACCACATAAGCCATTGCTGTGAACTGTTAGGAAACCTCTTGCTCTTGCTCAGCTTTCCACACAGCCGAGGTTTCCATCCGAGATTTTGCAAAGTTTACAGCAGAGCTATCTCAGCCACCCACACAGATATACACATTTCAAAGAGTCAGAAACTGTGATTCTTATGTTTAAAGAATAATTTAATATGAAAAAACATGACTCCGGTAGCAGCTGGGACAAAACCGTGCCTGTTTGGCCTGATCCTTTTCCAAAGGGGAAGGATTAGACCTTCAGAGGGTTTTTTAGATTAGGGAAATTCATTCCAAGTACCATTATCATTTACTGCAGTGAATTTTGGGACGGGCCACACTGGCACAGTTTCAGTGCTGTGTGTTGTATATCAATATAGAGCCGATTAGAAAAACCTTTGGTGATTAAAAGCATTTTATCACTATGAAGGTGTCTTTTGCTCCAGGACATAAACCATTCAGCAAGTAGTTTCATCTTATTTCCTTGAGCTTTTTTAATTTTCAGCTAATTAGCTAGAAATACACCACCTACAACATGCTCATTTTCTCAGTTAGAAGGCTAAATTTTGCCTCTACTAAGCATTGCTATGGGGCATTTGCTTGCTTCTTTAAAAAAAAATACAAGCAACTCAGTATAAAATTCATTTGCTCAGTAACTGGCATGCTGGGGTAACTATCAAAGCCTTTCAAAGCAAGTTGTGTGCTCATTCAGAAATATTAGGCAATTCAGAGTTTCTGTTCTTCAGCTATTACAAAGTTTTGGTTTTAAGTCTCTAAAAGCAAACCCAACTTGACTTAAGCACTTCAGTGAGTTAACTGTGAAGCTATTTTATTCTAATAGGCTCCTGTCTCAAAAAACAGCCAAAAGAAAACAGTAGCTGCCGCATTTTTTTCTGAAGGTTTGTGTATTATCTTACTGCAATTCTAAAGTATTCTTCAAACGGCAGCCACTACTCTGTCAAGAGCTGCAGGGATGGAAAATGCCTCAGGATGTCTTAAAAATTGATTTTCTGAAAAAGTGAATTCATTCTGTATTTAAAAGGCTGGTGAGGTCTTCTAGTCATAGATATGAATGGGAGGTTAAAATTAGCTCCCCTTCTGTTACTTCCTCTTCTCTAACACTGGATAATCAGAGGTATGTATGTTCTTATGCTATTATATGATACATTTTATTTTACATTAAAGTACTAGATTTGCATGCTCCATGGAAGGGGGTTTTCCAGACAAAGCTGGATAAAAATCCCTGAGCGTCCTCTCCAGACCCCATGGCTGACCCAGCTGTGTGCTGCAGATCAGACTAAGGGTTTCCTATGATCCCAATATTTTGTGTGTTGTCTTATGCTGTCTTCTTGGATAGGGCATCTAAAAATCAGGATGTCATGCTTTCACCAGAATTGTCTCATCTCCAAAAATGACATCTGAAAACTGCTACCCTGCCGCAGAAAAATTAACAAGGTCCTTAACTACCATCAGAAGGATTCTGTTGAAATGTGGTTTGTAAAGAAAGGAGGAAGTTCCTCTAAAAACCTTCATCACTTCCATGAGAAGATTCTGAAAGAGGTCTCTTTTTCCAGGGCTTTTGAGCAATGTCTGCAAAATCTGTGTAATATTGTAATTTCTAGTTTGCCTAGGTCTGGAGAAGGGGAAACATTTCTCTTTTTTTCTGCCAAATAATGCTAGATTATGATACCTCCTGGAAAAGAAAAACCTATTGTGTTAGAATGCCTAGCTGGGAGACAGTTTCTTTGATGTTTCAGTTATTGGCATCACAGTGTTCACCACAAATTAATTGTGAATTTCTTAGCTGTTTGATTTAAATACTTTAAAGGCATTCATAAAGATCTTGAAGGATATGTTCTTCATGCTTGTCTTTCAATTTTGATTGAAGAGATCTTAGCAGATCATCTGCCTCCTTACTGTGGAGTCTGTATTTCTCAGCTAAGACTGACCGTTCTTAGGCAATACACAGACTGAACTTCTCCCCCCCAACCACTCTTAGGCCAATTTTACTGTCTTTTACATAACTACTAAATGTCAGGGAAGTAAAATCTGAATATTGTGCTTTGGTCTCTACACATCCCCTGAATGTGAGACAAACAAAATTCTCTTACTCCCAACAGCACTCCTGGTAGTAGAAAGTTTTGCACTGATTCAACATCTGTTGACAAGCTGTCTGTATAAATCGACAGAGAAATGAACTGACACAAGAAACTAAGTGTGCCTCCAAAGTGATTCACAAGCTGTTGAAACAAGGCACCATACCATTAAATATGTAATTCCAGTATTCTAGTTTCTCTTGCAGCCTAAAATACCTGGAATAAAAAACAGAAATACGGTGACATGACAGTCTGGCAGCCACCCTGAAGCACAGATAAAGGAAGATTGAAATAAAACAGTATAGAATTCTCTTAGCCAGTGCCAGCATTGTGCTACATGCTGAATGTTTGCATTGCTTACTAGAACCAGTGGACATATTTTGAACCCATTCTGACAGCCTGAATTCAAACATTGAGCATTATGGTATTCATATGTGCCAGGGAAAAAAAAAGTTACTGAGAAATTCTAGGGCACATGAGGGTAGGAAGTAGAATAAAGACTAGGAAGACTGACAATCAATCACTGTATAGTAGGAAAGAGACAGAAAAATAACTACATTTTATTTATTTGTTTATTTATTTTAATCTAGTGTGGGCATTTATCCCAAGTGTTTGGTCATCATACAATGATTCACATATGTACTGGATGTAGTTTGTTGCATGCTGGCTGGCCTAAGATTTGGAAGCAATTTCATTGCTCTTTATACCCTTTCCTTTAGCTGGAAGTTGAGATACATATAAAGCAATGGATACCTTTTGAGAGGACATAACCAAAAGGTTAGCCTATTATTGTCTGTTGTTTGCAGGCAACACAGCTGGGATTTTAGATGAAGATATTACACGGAGAAAATGGTAACTGGTAGGCCATCTTCTTTTATCTATAAACTTTTAGTTTAATTACTATGCTAATGTAGTTAGATCTGTTGGCAGTATTTAATGGAGTTGACTTATCATGTGGTGCTGCTTTGCATAGGGTCTAGCAAGGTGGATGAAGCTGCACATTTCATTGTCTTATCCCTCCTCCTAGCTGGATCATTACTTGGAATTATGTGTGCTTCTGGTTCTGGGAACAACCTCACATAGTAAGAGCTCTTAGTTAGACTGGGAGATGAGATGGATTTGTGAGCTAGCAGCATGCATGGGCAATTAAACTTTGTATCTTCATAGTAGCATAATAAAGCTTTCCAAACACCAAAGTGCATAACTTTGCACATGAAAATCAGCAGTAGCCTGGGAAAACTAAGTATGCTTCTAATATTGGACTGTTCAAAGAGGAAGAGATCTGGAAGCATTATTTCAGCTCAGTCTGGTAACTAGGCTTAGCACTATTCTGGAAACAGGGGTGATGGCAGAATGATCTCTAGCAAGGGGGATTTCTCTCCTGTCACATACCCACAGCTGGTTTTCCTGCCTTCAGGCTCCACTGCTGCAAAATGCTGTAGAAGAAAGTGCAAGTGAATGCCACGATGGAGCCATGCAATCATAAAATCAAACACATCTCACAGGTTTCCTGCTAATTTCCCTTGGCTCAGCTCAGCTCAATTGTGTATAAACCATGCTCTCCAGGATTTGGCTTACTTTCTCTCTAGTAATTAGGTTTCCCAGGAAGGTTTTTCTTTATTTTTAGGAAACTTTTCCTTGTAACCAGTCTAGTTTTCCCTCATTGATTTCATGCCCTTTATTCTTTTCCCAAAGGACACAAATAGCTTACTGCCTTCTTTGTGGTAAGCTCTTACGTAGTAAATCATTGCTTCCTCCAAAGGAAACCAGGGCCCAGAGCAGATTGTTTCCTTAATAGGAAGCAATCATCCTTTACCCTGTGTTTGAATTCTGCAGTGAATTTATCTATCTCACTCATTAATTCAGTGTAAGCCACCTTCTGTCTGTCTCTATGTCATTGTAAACCTGATGAATAAAGGTAGTTTTCTCAAGGATGCTTTAAATGACCCACTCTCCTGGCCAGGACTTTCTTTAGATTTGTGACTATTGAGCTCACCATTTCCAGATGGTGTCGTTATTTTCCCTCTCTCCATCTTTGGAATGAAATTTAAGAATACTTAATAAGTAACTTGGGAACTTCTGTAAATGTGTTCTTGTAGTGCTTCCATTGCTATAGACTTATTCCACATCTGGATAGAGGAATGTGATCTATCACCCCTTCCATGAGAGAATCTGAAATAATTTTAGGATTCACCTTTATGTAGGGAAGCATCTCTATACGCAATTAAGCACTTGCTAACAACTACTGAAATGTAGCCTATTCTCAAGTGCCTTTCCTAGTACACTAATGCCTCATCTGTGCTTCACAAATAGAATGTTTATACATGTTTTAATTTTGTTGGGTTTTTTTTTCTTGTTTTGTAGGTTTTTTTTTGTTTGTTTGCTTTGGTTGCTTTTTTTTTTTTTTTATGTATATTTGGGAATTTAATGGAATTTAGCAATGGAAAAAACTTAACTGTTTTTGCTGTTTTGTAATTTTGGGGGTTATCCTAATTACTATGGGAAAACAGCTAAATAATAAACAAAGCAGCCTGTTTTTCTTGTGTTTGCATTACAAATAAGTGCCCTGCTTCATAATTACCCCTTTAAAGCTGAATGCTTAGGTACAAAATATATTGTTTAGGAAAGCTTTACAATCATCACGGCAAATATTTGTCTGGAAAGATAAAGCACAGATAAAATTATTTATTGTGTTGCTTATAAACTGCAAAGCTCTCTGTCAGTTGTGATTGAAGTTTTTTTATTTGAATGTTAGGAGAAGAAACTGCAAGAAATATGGGCCCTGAACACATTTACATTCTTAACCTGATATCTTTGGGTTATCATCGACCATATTTTCCATCTACAGCTGTCTTAAGCTATTTTTTGATTAAATATGTAAGGTCAAGACATGTTTAAGTTTACATGTGTACATGATGTTGTATATTCTTTTGATTTATAAATATTATTTGTATGTCCCTTTGTTTCAAATTTGCAGGTCATCTAAAGAGAGCTAAGCTTATGAAATCAATTGAAACTTCCAGCAGTGAATTAAAGTAATAAGAATTTTTTTTTTATTTTCCTTTATCTCTTTCACAGACATCAAATTCATGTTAGGTACACAGTTGCTGCTTGTATCAGTGCAATAAAACCAACTACCAAGCTGTGTTTTCAAGCAAATAAATTGAAATAGTCAGGATTTTCAGGATTGCCTGCTGTAAAAAAATCCTGTATGTTAGGTAGCTCACAGGGAAACCATTATCAGCAAATCCTATTGGCACCCTTCTGTCAGAGGTCTATACAACACACAGAACCAAATACATTCTCTCACTGCAGTTTGAATTTATTAATCTAGAAGCTCAGACCCTCACAACATGACACTCGGCTCCCATTGTGCCTGCAGCCTGGACTACTCCAGAGTTTTCACCTGTGATTGCTCTTCTCACACCCAAGGACGTGCAGAAAATTACTGCCACATCCTTTCTTCCAGGTGGAGAAAATAGCCAGCTGCTAGCTGCCAACTGTGAAACAACAGATTTTGTGGAGTACTGCCCCAAAATGTCAGCAGGGCCTAACAAGATGGGTTAAAAAATCAGGCTCCCACTGAATCACCAGTCTTACCATCACCAACTGCCAATTTACATGGTTGGGTGGAGGGAAGGGGACAAGAGAGATGCTTTAATAAAGGAATTATATTTAGCAGATGAGATAGAGGCAGTATTTCTTGAGATAATATTTTCTTTCCAAGTATTGCAAACATGCTTTTAGCCTAGTTTTTTTAATATAAGGCTAAGGTATCCTCTACAGGAAGTCAGAGTGAATGAGTTCGCAGTGTTTGCTCACGTCTCCTTGTCCCCAGGAAGTGTATGCATACTGCTGTAATATTATTGGGGCTGCAGGCTATACATATGATTTCTGTTCTGCAACCCTACCAGCAAAATGGGGCCTCTCATTTAGCTACATCAGATCATGGTATGTAACTGATGGATCAACTTCAACTAAAATGTATGAAATTCACCTTATAACATAAATGTATCTTATATTCAGCACCTGCCTTCATGCTGTCTGTAAAGATTACATTATATAGGGAAAGAGACTTTTAAGCCATCAGAGAGGACTGGATGTGATCCTTTAAGATGATGAAGGTAGTATGAAACCCGGTCATTTCCAATAAATGAGTTGCAGGTCCTTTAGATATTACATTTGCCCCTGAGCATCTTTTTTCATTTTTTCATTGTTATGATCACACTTTATGCTTTAGCACGGTCTTTTTTCCCCATCTTAGTGTTAGAAAGCCAGAACTGCCATTGTTATCTCTATCACCATCACAACCAAAAGATGGAATAATTTGACAGGAAAAGCTGCAGTATCAACTACATGCAATTTAATATCTTGAAGTGTACATATAAGTTCTCCAGCCTTTTAATGTACAGTAGCTTTGCATGTACGGGTAGGCTGAACAGTCAGAATGTCTTTCACATAGCTAACAGGCCTACATGCTTCATAACACAAATTTCTCCTTTAAATGAGATAATGAATATCCTGTATTCCAGGAATGCACACTTTCTCATTTGAGATGATATTAATCACTTGATCAGAGAAGGTCAACAAATTTCACATTTCTGATTTCCACTGCATACAGTGATCTTGTAAATCAGTGTAAATATTTGCAAGTATTTACACATAGCGATTACAAAATCTATGGGGAATGCATGCCACAGCAAAAATAGCAGTTCATAGGGCTGAGTGACTGAGATCCTTTTGCCAACTAACAGTTTATAATGAGCACATGTAACGCATTTTGTTCTGGCATGTCCGAGCTCTCCTGCTTGAGGATGAGTAATTGTCATACTAATGCTGCCAAAAACTTTGGGTTGGGAGTGCTGAAGATAATGGCAGCTTACTGTCATCACCCAAGCCAATGCCCTCTTCCATTTTCACAGAGGCTGAGTCATTATTTCCACAGTCTGACAGCCATAGCAATTCCTTGCTCTTTCCTTTTGAGCAAATCTAGGTCTTTATCTGTGTAACTCCTGGTGATGCTATGACTATTTAGAAAGTCCTTTTAGGTGTTGTCTGTCCCTTGATCAAGCAGCAAAATTGCTCCTCAGGATCTCTCTGACAGGACAGTTCCCAGCCAGGAAGCCAGTGCATAAAGTCTAGACCTTCCCACTACATGTAGCAGTCAAATGTTTTATGCTTAGAGGAACTGCAAGAGAAAAGGTATTTTATCTGTAAATAACTAACCCCACATTTAACCATACATGCATAAATCTGCAGGGACTCTTCTAAGGGCAGATCTAGCGTTACCTCTTTTAGCAGAGCCCCATGTAAGAAGTAGGTGCATACTCAGGAGGGTAGCAGCTTAGTCTGGAGGTTAAGGTACACAAAAACATTTCAGGAGCTTGAGGAAGAAAATTAGTGTGTGAACATGAAAACCTGAGGAACGAATGAAGAAATTAATTACCAGATTAAGGGAAAAACAAAGAAGCATGAAGGAAAACAATTAGCAATTGAAAATGCTCTTGAGTCCAGCAACCTTGGAGAATGCATTGAGCTGGTAATGGTGGTTGCTGTCACTTAAGGCAATTATTGGATATCATATAAACGTTCTTTCAAACCAAGACAGAATTGTTTGTGTTTTAGGAAGCACCCATCAATAGTGAAATTAAATATCTGAATGAATGCAGGAACATGTTCTAATAAAATGTGAAGGAAGTAATCAAGGAAGATTACCAGTCTTGTCAGCCTGATATTTAGCAGTGATAAAAAAAGAAAGCCTGGTGCCAATGTACTTTCCTGTTTGCAAGCTGAGCCTACCTAGAATAATATGAAATGGCAGAGACTCCTAAAGAGTTTAAGAGCTTCATTGCAGGATGGAGCTGAAGACATGCACAAACCTGAGATTTACAGTAGATTATTGAAACGGTTTACTCTTAATTCCAAGCCAGGGCATCCTGTGATCAGCAATAAGTTCCCATGATTGCACAGACTAGCTTCTAGTCACACAGCTGACCTGAATAGGAGACTGAGGAGTTGCAAAGAGGTGAGGTTTTGTACTCTGGCCTAAAGGAAAGCAAGACTTCATCAGTCCAGGAGAGAAATGTAGGACCCACTTGCAACACACTGATCTTTGTTTTGCTGTCCTCAGGGAACAAATGAATGATGGCAGTGCCCAGCTACACAAATGTTGTCTTGGTCTGGAGGTGCCTAGTACAAATCCCCAAACAGACAGCTGAAAAGGAGGTCACTGCTTGCTGCAAAAACAATCTTACACTGTACCCTTTATACAAATAACACCCAGTGACAGAGTATGGCCTCTGCCTGTTACTATAGCTCAACAGATGGGGTAGTTGCTAAGCTTAGTTTGCAGGATTGAGAAAAGGATTTTTTGTTTTATAAGCAAGACCATGTGCAGATGAACTGAGGATCTCTTACAGATCACAGACAAAAAAATCTATTACTTAGCATTTTTTCTAGGTCAACATACTGCATGTCATTCTGTTCTCTAATCTCTTTCCTGTTTATTTTAATCTGGAAAGTTGTTTGCTGACTTTTCTCTCATGCTTCAGAGGTGAACTCCAGCAACTGAAATTTGATGGGCCTTGCTCAGAAAGCCTGCTAAATTTATTAATACTCATCTTTGATGAGATAGCTTAGGACACGTAGCACAATATATTTATGTGTGGTTGCACTTTTTTTCCATGCTTTTATTGTAATAGTTATTGCTCATTTTTGATGAGGAGGCTTAAGCCAGGTAATAAAATATATTTGCATGTAATTTAACCTTGTTTTTCTGTGTTTTATTGTAAGTGGGATTTGGTATTAAAAACAAATAACAAAACTGAAGATAAAACACAGACACTTGTGTCAAAGTTTGTGTCAAAGCTTCACTGTGAAGCCATCTTAACAGCTTTGGAAGGTGTACACTTTGTACTTCAATTCTCACCTCTTTCTTCAGACACCCAAGTTTGTCCTGTGAGATGGTAACCACTTCAGCTACCTTCTCCACACCTCTAGGTCCATTACAGAACCTTATGCAGCTTTATTCTAGACCAGGCTCCAAATCCCAGATATACCAGCAAAACAATTTTTGTGAGATGACATCTTTGGACTAACTCTTTGTATTTACCTTAATGTTTAGTATGAGCATTAAAGTAATCTGCCTGAGTGAATTTTTTCTTGCCGTGAACAAAGTTGTCTCTGTTTCTCTGCTTCTTTGTGTTAAAATGACATTTTTCCTAACTCAATCAGAACATTAAAATTGCTAATCATGAGTCAAATTTCCACGATTAAGGAAAAAAATATCAGTGTGGCTAGAAAGAGCTCTGTGGGCACTGGGTAGAGTCCCACAAAGGAAGTACAAGTGAAAGATGTAACTAATTGGTAATCTTTAAAGTATGAAACAAGCTGCCTTCTGAATGTAGCCATTGCAATTTATGATTTCTGCCAAAGTATATATTGATTTCTCTGTCTTAAGAGTCAGCAACTTCCCCTGTTGACTGAATTCTAATTACTCACTCTGTAGTTACATTGATTTTAACAGACTTCCGGACAATTTTGTACCAGGCTGGTTTCAAATTGCACTTAATGAATTCATCATGATTATCAAGATAAAAACTTCCATTCTACAGCAACTTAAAAAAGAAAGAAACTGGTTTTCCTCCCTTCTTCACAGGTCAAATTTGACATAAGCTTGTACCACACTCACTCGGAGTGGTCAGCTGGACTGTGGCTACACTCCATGATGTCTCTGGGGAGAAAATACAGAAAATAACAGTTGGTTTTGCTTGTCTGAACACAATGATAAATAAGTCTATAGCAAACTGTGATTAAACTCATTGTACAAGTTTAGTATTTTTAAACCAAGATTTGATTGCTTTCCATATATTTCATCAAAGACAAGAAAATTCATCTGCACTCTCCAAAATACAAGTAATGCATATGAAAGACAGATACATCATACTGGTGCTGATTATATACCTGTGTAAGGCACATTTTACTTTGTGTATGGGGCACAGTGCTCCACCAGGAAGCAGGCAATGTGTGAAGTGTAGTAAAGACTAACAGCAGAAAGATTAATTATAGCTTTTAGATCTGTGCACTTTGGAAATATTTGGCTGTAGCCCAGTGTATGAGTCTGTGGGGTAGAGACACAGATTATACATCCATGCCACTCAGGCATTGTGGGTCTGCCTTTACTCCCTGAAGCCATGGGGCATGGGCATAGGGGGCAAGGTGCCTGTTTCATCAACCCAGGGCTGCCCCAAACCTCTCTGCTTGCTCCCAGGGTCAGTCCCTCAATGATGGGTACTCCTGCCTGGCTGCTGTGCATTTGCATAAATCAGTATCACAGCCAGACTGTTTTACAGTTAACTTTAGGGAACACTTTTTGGCCTCATAGTTTTATTTCCATTTACCATGGGCAATAGCTTCCTACTCTTTTGAATTATTGCTATATAAAGGAGCATTCAATATTCAGTCAGGCTGAAAACTGCTGGTTACATTCATCAGCTTTAATAAGATATGTTATTAGATCTTATCTTCTTGAATTATCTATGGATCAAAGATATGATCAATGGCAACCTTTAAATATTTCCAAGTCAATATTTCCAGAGTTGTTTTCCGTCAAAAGCAAAGAAGTTCTTTATCACTAGAAGGATCAGATTGCACTTTCAGGCTTTCTTTAGACTTCTTTTTTCTTCTAAAGTTAATTAGTTTGGGTGCAGCAGTTCTGGTGCCAAATGTGGTTGAAGCAGTAGGATGTAGAATCATAGAATCATTTAGGTTGGAAAGGACATTTAAGATCATCGAGTCCATCTATTAGCCTAACACTGCCAAGTCTAAGCCATGTCCCTCAGTACCATACCTACACATCTTTTTAAAACATCCACAGATGGTGACTCAGCCACTTCCCTGGGCAGCCTGTTCCAATGAAAACTCTTTTGTTGAAAAAATGTTTCCTAATATCCAATCTAAACCTCCACTAGAGCAATTTGAGGCCATTTTCTCATATACTATTGCTTATTACTTTGGAAAAGAGACTGACACCCACCTCACTGCAACCTCCTTTCAGGTAGTTGTAGAGAGTGATAAGGTCCCTCTGAGCCTCCTTTTCTCCAGGCTAAACACCCCCAGTACCCTCAGCTGAGGACCTGTGCTCTACAACCTTCAACAGCTTTGCTGCCTTTCCCTGAACCTGGTCCAGCACCTCAGAGTCCATCTTGTAGCGAGGGTCCCAAAACTGAACACAGTTTCAAGGCGCAGCCTCAGCGGTCCTGAGTACAGGAGGACAACCACTTCCCTGGTCCTGCTGGCCACACTAGTTCTGATACATGTCCGGATGCTGTTGGCTGCCTTGGCCACCTGGGCAAAAAACGGCTTGTGTTCATCCAGCTGTCAACCAGCACTCCTAGGTCCATTTTCATCAGGCATCTTCCCAGATGTTTTTCCCCAAGCCTGTGGTATTGCAGATCAATCCGGGGAACTACAGACCAGTCAGCCTCACCTCTGTGCCTGGAAAAAGTCTTGGAGGGGATTCTACTAGAAGGCATGCTAAGGCACATAAAAAAACCAAAAAAAGGTGGTTGGTGACTACCAGCATGGCTTCACTAAGGGGAAATCCTGCCTGACCAATCTGGTGGTCTTCTATGATGGAGCTATGGAACTGATGGATGGGGGTAGAGCAGTTGATGTCATCTACCTGGACTTGTGCAAAGTGTTTGATACTGTCTCACATGACATTCTTGTCTATAAGTTGGAGAGACATCAATTTGATAGATGGACTACTTGGTGGATAAAGAACTGGCTGGATGGCCTCACACAAAGAGTTCTGCTCAATGGCTCAATGTCCAGCTGGAGACCAGTAACAACTGGTGTCCCTCAGGGATCGGTGATGGGACCAGTCTTGTTCAACATCTTTGTCAGTGACACAGACAGTGGGATTGAGTGCACCCTCAGAAAGCTTGCTGATGACACCAAGCTCTGTGGTTTGGTTGATATACTGGAGGGAAAAAATGCCATCCAGAGGGACCTTGACATGCTTGTGAGGTGGGCTGATGCCAACCTCATGAATTTTAACCATGCCAAGTGCAAGGTCCTACACCTGGGTCGGAGCAATCCCAGGCACAGCTACAGGTTGGGCAGAGAGGAGATTAAGAGCAGCCCAGTGGAAAAGGACTTGGGGGTGTTGATCGATGAAAAAATGAACATGAGCCGGATCCAGTGTGCACTCGCAGCTCAGAAAGCCAACCGTATCCTGGGCTGCATCAAAAAGGAGTGTGATTAGCCAGTCGAGGGAGGTGGTTCTGCCCCTCCACTCTGCTCTCATGAGATCTCACTTGAAGTATTGTGTGCAGTTCTGGTGTCCTCAACATCAAAAGGACATGAAACTGTTTGAACAAATCCAAAGGAGGGCCATGAGGATAATCAGGGGACTGGAGCACCTCCCATATGAAAATAGGATATAAAAATTGGGGCTGTTCCGCCTGGAGAAGAGAAGGCTGCGTGGAGACCTCATAGGAGTCTTCCAATATCTGAAGGGGGCCTATAGGGATGCTGGGGAGGGACTTTTCGTTAGGATCTGTAGTGAGAGGACAAGGGATAACGGGTTCAAACTTAAACAGGGGAAGTTTAGATTGGATCTGAGGAAGAAATTCTTTACTGTAAGGGTGGTGAGGCACTGGAATATGTTGCCCAGGGAACTTGTGAATGCTCCATCGCTGGCAGTGTTCAAGGTTGGGCTGGACATAGCCTTGGGTGACATGGTTTGGTGTGAGGTATCCCTGCCCAGAGCAGGGGTGTTGGAACTAGATGATCTTAAGGTCCTTTACAACCCTAACTATTCTATGATTCTATGATTGGTGTAATCTGCAAACTTGCTGAAGGTGTCCTTGATCCCCTTTTCCAGATCATCACTAAAGATATTAAACAAAACTGGCCTCAGTACTGAGCCCTGGGGAACACCACTTGTGAATGGTTGCCAGCTGGATTGAACTGCATTCACCATCACTCTTTTTGCTGAGCCATGCAAACAGCTTTTTACACAGTGAAGAATATGAGCCACAAGCAGGCAGTTTCCCCAGAGAATGCTGTGGGAAACAATGTCAAAATCTAAAGTCTAGACAGATGACCTCCACAGCCTTTCTCTCATCCATTAAGTGGGTCCCTTTGTCATAGGAGGACATCAGGTTATTCAAGCAGGTCTACAGGACCAGACCATGTCTAATGTTATTATTATTATGACTATGTCTAAATTACCAGTTGCAATAGTACTCTGGTGTCCTGTTCATGGATGCATCACATTTAATCTGTTATTTCAAGCCCATGTGGGAGTGAGACATGGGCACAGCCCTTTCTGTTCTCATTGCCAAAATTTTCTTAGAAAGGAAGTGGGGCGTGCAGAGCCCAGCTGTGGTGTGCCCCCACTGGTCTGCCTTTGCCCTGTGCCCTGAAAGGCCCTGGCTCATGTCCTGTGCCTGCTACCATTCTGAGATGGACTTTTACCTTCTCTCTGCTGGAAGGAACACATCTTCAGAATAAATGTGTAAATGGTAAAATAGTGAGTGTATTAAAGAAAAAAAATAATGGAGAAAACCAGTTAATTTAAAATCAGACAATGGTGTTAAGTATATGCCTATTGTGTATTCAGAATCACCCATTTGCTAAATGTACCCATTCTGGAAGTGGCATACAGAAGTTTTACTGCAATGACAAGTTGTTTCATTTTCTAATGAGGAAATGAATGATGAGTTATCCTCCTTTATCTCTGCATGTAAAGAATAATTTTAGTTGGCAAGAGATTTCAGTGATTTCAGATGTTACTTTCAAAATTATAAAGCTTCCCATAGAGATAGTCTTTCTTATGGTCTCTGCAAACTATGTAGTGATGACTGTGCTAAGGATAGTAAATGATCTAAAAATACACACATCATATTTTGAAGAATAAAGCAAATTAAAAGAGTTCTTTAAACCTGAGAGCTGAGTTATTTGTTCTCTCAGGATAAAAACATCAAGTTAGGCTTTATTCTGAGCAGCCTAGCAGGAAACAATCTGCATAAATGGATGAAATTTCATGAAACAATGAATAAAAGATTCAAACAGAAAACTGTTTTTCTTTTGTTTCTATGAGGACTAAAAAGAATAAAATTAGCAGGCTATTTCTTTCTCCTTAAAATCTTTTTTATAGATAATGGTGAACAGATGATTCAATCAAACTTCACTTTCAATGAATTCAAGACAAGGTAATATCATCATCCATCTTCTTGATGAACCTCATCATTTTATCTTCAGTCTAAATCTAGGAGAAATACTGAACAAGCCATGCATCTATACGTCTCTTTATTTAATAATTACAGTTGAAGGTTAGATAATGTTTAAGGTCAAACTTCTAAGTTACCATCTGGAGCTCATTTAACAATTGCCAAAAACATCTGCCACTACTGTACATGCCTAAGACAAAACTTAACCAACATCACCTTTTCTTTTAAGGACAAATCCTAGTTTTGCACAAGCACTGGCTGAGATGTTTTGCTGCTAGCAGGCAGAATTTAGTTTTAAATTAAATTTAATGCAGCTTGGCAAACAGTGGAGCCGTTAATAGATATAGATACTTTTGTAATTTTTAACAGAGTGTTCACCATCTAAAAGCCCCATCTCACAAATTGTAGTGTCATTTACAGCTTTGCAAAATACATCAAAAATGTGGAGAAGGATATCTCCTGACTGATGAGGATTGAAATGCAGTCATGGGATAGTCATAATAAACTCCTGTTGCTGGCATTGAAGCTGCCACTCTGCTTTGGTGGCAAGGTGGCTTCAGCTCTCAGATTGCTGAAGGCAGTATTTTTCAAAAGTGCTGTAACAGAAATATGAATGCAGATACTGCAGAACTAAACAAAACATGTCCTCAGAGATGTGTATAACATTCTATGAACTTTCATGACAAATCTGAAAGATATAAAAATCAGAGAAACACATGGTTTACAAGATCTAATTCCTCAGATAGAGCTTGGTGTCTTTATTCATATTTTAAGGTATAGCAAATCTCATTGGCTATTGATTCCTTACATGAGAAAGACATTTAGAGTTTTAAAATTATGGTAAGGTTGCCATTATTTGCTCACATGCATGAATTCCTAGTAGCAAGAAGCAGACGCCATGAGATGAATATATATTAATATAATATTATATATACTATTTTATATATATTATTAAATACAGGAGAAATGTATTGGCCTTGTTTTGATTTGTTTTCTCTTCATGCCTGTATGGAAATTATCCCCTCTAAATGATGGACCTGACATGATTAAGATATGATGAAAATTTTACATAGAAAGAGATGTTTTACATGATTGCATCATTAATTTAGTG
Source organism: Forpus xanthops (assembly GCA_032466535.1). Classification (NCBI taxonomy): domain Eukaryota; kingdom Metazoa; phylum Chordata; class Aves; order Psittaciformes; family Psittacidae; genus Forpus; species Forpus xanthops. The sequence continues at coordinate 39,193 of JASSUY010005119.1, forward strand.
ATTTGGTCAGACAGGAGAGATGCATTCCAACATGCATAGTATGTCAAATGTCTGTAGTTTGGTCAATGTCATGCACTGGATTATTTTCCATAGGTAAAAATATATTAAGTATTTAGTGATTCATCTGTACAATGCTATAACTGAGAAATGCAAATCAAGGTAATGCATATGTATATTAATAAGTGTAATACAAAATTTTATTCCATTTACAGAACACTGAATCTGTATTTTAATGGTGTTTAGAAAGCAGAGAAAATTGGAATGATAGTTTTCATTCAATTGAAAAGCCATGAATGTGACTAAAATCCCCACATTGATTGCAGATCAATTTACCTTTGAAACTGAAAAACAGGAGTTACGCTCCATGTCTTGTTCTTTATGAGGATTTAAACCACATTACATTTTGTATTTTAACAGATGGCAGAATTTAAACCTTATCAGAGGAACAGGAGTTATGAAGAAACTGGTAATTGTCTCATGGCGTGGACAAGAGTAATGGTGAGTATCGTATTTTGTTTTTCTTTACTATAGCTAAACATGTATCTACTAGAAGATTATAATAAAATTATAATTTTTTTACTGACTCTTGTATGAGAATGCAGAGGAAGGTGCTTGCAGTCAAACCTCCAACTGAGTAACTATTTGTTTTCTAGAATTCAGAGCACCATTATCAAACCCATGACACAAAAGATATTGAATATGATCTACACTTAAGCTTATCTTTCCAGTTCTGTTCAAAAACTTGAACTGGTAGAGGAATCTGTTATTGTGATTATGTCTTTACTTTTTTTCTGGATGGTTAGAATGTTAAACTTCAGTAGGATCTAAATATTTTCCTTTCTTTTGAAATGCCTCTAGTCTGAAAAGTCTGCTCACAGATGAAACAGAATTTGTAAGCAGGCTGGATTTCATGGTGTGACTCTGGAAATATCTCCTCACCTGATCCAGATTAATTTAGACTCCCCAGTCTGTTGAATCTTCCTGGACTAACTTTGCTATGTTACAAAAATTGAAAAAGCTTTTCTGCTTTTGAGAATGAGTTGACAAGTGAAGAAAGTGATAGTTCTTCACATAATACTCACAGATGTAAAGCAAAATATCACCAAAAACTTTCATTACAGTAAAACGACAAAGAATGCTGAGATTAATGATAAATAGGATTTATAAGATCAAATACTTAAAGCTGGAAAAGCCTAGAAATTAAGGTCTACAGGGAAAGCTTGCAGGATTTTATTGTGCATTTTGCATAGTTTAAAATAGCAAATAAAAATCATGTTTTATGGTTAGCATGGAGCAGTAGAAAGACAAGTCTGAGCAGAATCATGCATGGGATTTAAGAATTGTCACATTCTTTTAAACAGAATGGGAGCTTTTTACTGGGTTATTTTAATTATTGCTTTTTAGTTTGCAAATAATGCCATAGTAATAACAAAGCTGTAGGAATGGCTAAGGCTATGTTTTGTTCATTTGGTTGTAGTTGGTACACGTCTATTTGCTGCCCATATTTGCTAAGCTGCATTTTTTTGAATTGTTGAAGATGTGTAGAAAACAGTCACAATTTATTGCATTAATGCATGTCTAATAGCAGCCAGTGTCACCAGCTACTGCACAATACCTTCTTTGTCCCTCTGCAAAATAGGGACGATAAAACTGTTTACATTTACTGTATCTCAATGCAATATCATGCTCCTTAATAATTTCTTACCAAGCAAATACACTTAAGCATTGGACATCCTCGAGGAAAAGGCCAAAAAGGGAAAAGAAAAAGCAGGGCAATTTTAAATCAAATTATATTGGAGTGTGGGAGAACTTTAAACCTGGGGCAAACTACTATCAGTTGGATGTTTTTGAAATAAAAACATGGTGTGGCCTACACTTTCCCTTTACTTTTATTGAAGACATTTTTAGGTTTTAATAACTGCAAAGATTCACACTCAGCATTCAATGTTGCATGTGCTGTTGTAGTTATAATGCTGAATATAGCATTATTCCTTAGTGAAAACAGATTTCTGTGTGCGGCATGTCATTCACGTGCAGCCTCCCCTCCGACAGCCTTTGCTGTGGCCCTTCCACTTCCCATGGGTCTTCTTGGGCTGCCTGGCAGCAGTTGGAGCTGCTGAACAAGTGAAAAAATCATCTTTTTTATCCATTCTGCCTCTTGCTAGCCCAGATACATCTCTTGTTACCTCCAAAGGTAGACGGCCATTTGAAGAATGACACAAACCAGCAAAGGGATGAAAAGCTGTCTCACATATACCCTCCTGACTCCCAGCTGCTGAAAGCTGATATTTCAGGGTATTCCCTCCATCATTAATCAGAGGCTATTGTGGAGGTACAGCTGGGCTGGGGAAAGAAAGAGCGGGGGAAAAAGTATGGAAAAGGGACCAGGAAATAAATGGGCAAGGAGAGAATGGTTAGAAGAAAATTGGAGATTGCAAGAAGTAGGGAAAACCGGGAAAAATAAGAGACTAAAAAGTAGGTTAAAGCATCTGAGAAAAGAAGTTGGAAGGAAGGGAAGTGAAAGAAAATACTGAAGGTTAGTTTGAAAAGTTTGCTGACGCTGACAAAAAATATGTAGTATCAGGAATTCCCCGGAACTCCCCAACTCTACAAACAGGAGAAGACAGGCAATGGCTGAAAGAGCTGGTCTTATTTTAATTAAATGTTTATTTAAGTCTAACATATTTGAAAATTATAATTGGTTTCCCCCAGCAATGCCCTTAACCAAGCCCCTTTCACAGAGATCTTTGAAAAGCAGTCAACTCAAGAAAAATCCCAGTTGGCAACCCTTTTTCCCCTGAAAAAGAAGCTTACCTAAATCTTCAAAGCCCAGAATCTGGCATAGTTTTCCTTCGAGTAAAGTTAACTCTGCAAGTTGAAGCCCTGCCAGGAAGCATGATGTGCTCCAGCTAGCTGCAAGTGTGTTCTCTGCATGCCCAGGCTCAGGAGCAGGAGTGATCAACTTTCCTGTCCTGCCTGCCCAGCCATCAATACGTCAGCTCATGCAAACTGCCTCTGTTCATGAAGCTTGTTTTAGTGAGTGGCCCAGGCGGCAAGCAGCAGCCATGGCTAGGATGGACAGCTGAGGGTAGTACCAACACAACTGTTCATTGTAAGCCACCCCTGATCATGAACTCTTAAGTATTTAGCTGTGACAACACAGATCATGGACTATAAGCAGGGATATAATCCCACAGTAAGAACAAAATAAAGAGCTTGTGCAGTTTTCATTCTGCCAGCACTGATCTTCTCCTGCTGCCTCTCAGCACCAGTGAAGATCACTTGCACTAACAGATGGAAGATAAGATGAAATAACCATACACCTGAGCTGACAGTTGTCATTCAGAGACCACAGAGATAAGGCCTGGGTTAAATGATTGTTTCTTGGTCAAGACTTCTGCTGACTGTCATGAATTTTAATGTGTAAGAACAAACCTTTCAGAAGAAAGAATATCACTATCCTACTACTGTGCAATTAAAATCCACGGGGATATTTAGAGAAAATTAGAATTCAAGTCCTTGCTGCAACACATGTAGAAATATATGAAGTGTCTAGTTGCCTGAAAGCTCAGACAGCAAGACTTTTGAATATGGCTGATGCTGAGAAACCACGGACCAGATGTTCTGAAAATCAGGATCTTTTAATGCATTCTAGATAGGATACTTTAATATTCACTTCACATGGTCTTTGTAATTCTAATATTAAACAGACATAGAATAAAGGTCAACAGAAAGAAATACCCAACAGTAATGAAGCAAAATGATTATGTATTCATGTCTTTAGCATATACATAATGGAGCTGGCTGGGCATGTTTAGAGGAAAAGGTTTTTCAGACAGAAAAATCAGTTTGTGAAAGAAAGCTCATCAATACTTTATATACAATTTCAGCGTGTAAAGAATTTCTGGTCAGAGTACATGTACCACCTATTATCCATTGGTCTCTGACCCTACTGGAGTGGAAGAATAAAATGATTCAGGACCTTGCTATAGCTCAATGGGAAGCACTTTGAGAGGGATATTCAGAGTGGGTCAGTGCCTTCATCCAGCTCCTCTGCCTCACACTCCCTTCTCATCCCTAATCTAGCCCAAACACCACCTGGTGATCATGGCACTTCTCTGGAATGTGTGTGGGAGTCTAAAAAGGTATGTCTCCCAGACTGTTGACAGCAGCTGAAGAATGGGAAGATCTGGGCTTAAACCACAACATTCCCCTACACCACTGGCAAGCCTCTTGTTTAGAAGCAACCTCCCTCTCTATGACTCTTGGTGGTTGTTAACACTTGGGGAGTTCATAAGAGGAAATTGAGTTTTCCATTTCTGAAGAAAAATCAAATTACTTGCTTTTGAGTCCAAGACCTAGGCAGACACAAATATACCAAGTATAATTTTGTGATACCAATTTAATTGCATATTTCTTTCAAACTATATGACCACCTGGATGCAGGCACAACAGTAACAACAGCAAATCAATGTTTGTGAGGAAATGCAGTTAAGTATTAAGATCTAATAATATGCTCTCTTGGAAGCAGCTGTAAAATTCTTTGTTTCCCTTCGCAAACAGAGCATTAAGAATGCCAAGAACCAACAAGTGTCTAATATTATTCTTCCCCAGATGAAATGAAAAGGTATTGATTTCTATGAAATAGATTCCCTAATATATAAACATATCGTTCTAAGGCTTAGAAGAATCATATACTTTTATTTCTGCTCTCTTCTGAAAACACTTGAAGGAATTATTTTATCAAAAGTATAAAATAAAATGTTGTGTACTTTCCCTGAAAAAAAAAAAAAAAGCCAGCAGATATGTAACACATTTTTCATATAGCGGATGTCTACATTCCTATCTTTATCTTATATTTATTTGAAAAGGCATCTCTGAACACTAAAAGGCAGGACTCTGCAAGGTTACTTTGGTATGATTGCATCTTGTCCAGTCGTAAGACTGGATTTCAGAAGAGGTTCTTCTGCGTACCTTTTGCAAAGACCACTGGTGCTATGTATTTGAAATGGTGATTCTGCTGCTTTACAACACACAAGTGATCCCAGAAGAGATAAGGAATAGAATCATAGAATCATAGAATAGTTAGGGTTGGAAAGGACCTTAAGATCATCAAGTTCCAACACCCCTGCCATGGGTAAGGACACCTCCCACTAATCCATGCCACTCAAGGCTATGTCCAACCTGGCCTTGAACACCGCCAGCAATGGAGCATTCACAACTTCCCTGGGAAACCCATTCCAGTGCCTCACCAACCTTACAGTAAAGAATTTCTTCCACACATCCAATCTAAACTTCCCCTGTTTAACTTTGAGCCTGCTACCCCTTGTCCTTTCACTATAGTCCCTAACGAAGAGTTCCTCCCCAGCATCCCTAGAGGCCTCCTTCAGATACTGGAAGGCTGCTATGAGGTCTCCACGCAGCCTTCTCTTCTCCAGGCTGAACAGCCTCAACTTTTTCATCCTATGTTCATATGGGAGGTGCTCCAGCCCCCTGATTATCCTCATGGCCCTCCTCTGCACTTGTTCCAACAGTTCCATGTCCTTTTTGTGTTGAGGACACCAGAACTGCACACAATACTCCAAGTGAGGTCTCATGAGAGCAGAGTAGAGAGGTAGGACCACCTCTTTCAACCTGCTGACCATGCTCTTTTTGATGCAGCCCAGGATACGGTTGGCCTTCTGGGCTGCGAGCGCACACTGGATCCGGCTCATGTTCATTCTCTCATCAACCAACACCCCAAGTCCTCAATAGGGACGAATCAGACATATGCACCTTATTTTACTGGAGTGGACTTGCAGCTGTCACTTTGGGCTGTCTCATTAGGTTAACCATTACTTTAATTTCCTTGGAAATGGAAATCTTTTCAGAATTTTATTTGATTGTCTATGAGGATGTTCATCCCAGTTAATGCAGCAAGAAGCAGAAATGCCCAAAATACCGCAGAATGATGATACTGGCATGTTTCCAGCCCTGCTATGTGGGGAATCTGTCAAAACCCTAGATAATATTCTGAAATATTTCTCCAGTTCAATTAGCCATTTGAGCCCTTGCAGTCCTTTTTACAGTAATTTGTCCATTTTGATCAGCATATCAGGAACTCTATGACTGTATCTAGCTATTTCTATATAGCTACATAGACTGAGAACAACTTTTCAGATTTAAGAATTTCAGATTTGAGAAATATCCTTTACTTCTCTGTTTTTTTTTTCCTCTATTTCCTTAGAGTGGACTACCATCATTCAGATTTAATGAGTCACAGCCCATTCTAACTCATCAGCTGAAGTACCCTTCTTCAAGAGACTTGGCCATGGAGACTACTTCTTTATAAATATCTTCTATTTCCCAGCAGCTTGATCTTGTGCTGAGCACATGCATAATGGAAAAGGAAAAGCCCAGAAGTTACCCACTGCTCAGGAATGGAATTAGAACATTCCTATGTCTGTCATGGAACAATGGGAAAAACAGAAGAGGAGGGCATGTATTATATTCATGGTTGCCCAGGACACCAAAAGGAGGTGACAGCCCAAGATTAACAGAAAAAAAATTATCTGATTTGTGATGGTCACAGTAACTAGATGGAACTCCCCCCGGTATATTACAATTCCAGTTAAATAAAAGCCTAATGCTTTTGAGAATTTGTCTGTGAGCACTTCATTATTTAAACAGCATTCCTGTTGTACAACCAAGTTCAGTGAGGATTTATTTAACATGCCGTTACAGCAATTAGCCCCAGGGAAAGTTCAGCTTGCATACCCACATTCTAAATATGTCTTGAGTTTATGTTTATCAAGTGAGTTTCCTTTCTCCTCACTACTGAGTATAAACTGTTCCTCACAGCTTCTATGAAGCTTGCAACCTGAGCTCTTTTCTGAGCACCTGGCACGTTGGGGCTCCATTCCAGAGGCCCTTTTCCATCTTTCCTCCTGAAGAAACGGCACAGTGCACATCTTCAATGACGTACATCTGTTGGGTCCCATGTGTCAGTTTGGATCATGACTGCAGGAAAAAGTAGAAAAAGAAAGGACGTTTAAGGGGCAGAAAGGGGATTCAGGACATTGAAGTTCAATTTTTAGCTCTGATGTGACTTGAGCCAAGTCATTTAGTCATTACCAGTATCTAAGCTCTCAAAGTCTGCATGGGGATAGTAGTAGTTTATGTCTGCCTTGCTTATTCAGTATGCTAGCAATATTTATTTACAGCATGCAGCACATCTAGGGTGCATTCTCACTTTAGGTGCTCAGACACAACCATTTCTCAAAAAGCTCTTTGAACTTTATGACTTTGATCAGACTTTCCTAGCAAAGTAAGAGTGACACTGCACAGTGGAAGAAATGGGTTCTAGTACCTCAAAAATTCTGGGTTTGAGTTTGCCAAGTTATCATGTTTTGTTTTGGCTTTTTTTTTTTTTATTTTTTTTAAAAAAAGCAGAGTTTGAATCATTTTATTTTTATTCTTTGGAGTTTGGCTGCATATCAGAATAACAAAGAAACACTTAAATGTTTCAGGTTTACACTGGTGGTGACATAGCTTTTGCCGCTATGCACTGAATGCTAGATGATGTTTGTCTTCTGAATACAAGAAAGATTTTGTTGCCTCTCTGGGTGCCAAGGAGCAGGAGCAGTACCGGTTTCCCTCATCACAAACAACTCTGGGCCTCTTAGCTTCATTTTTGCTTTTCCTTTCCCACCATCCATAGCAGTGACTCTCCAGGTTCCATAGGAAGAGGAAATGCAGTCAGGTCTTGCAGACTTCAGCTGGATGTAACGAGTCACCAACATCTCGATTCCATCATCCCACATTCACCTGCCATCAGTTGATATGCATCTTGCAGTCTGTGCAGCAGCAGGAGATGCTCTATTCCCTGGTTACCAAATCCAACAGAGAGTGGGACCAGTTCCTACTATATTTTCAGGAGGATTTCCTGTGACATTCAATGCACAGAACAGAATGCAACTCCAAATCTACTGGGTTTTAGCTCTACAACTGAAATTAGGTTCTTTTTTTTTGATGAGTATACATTTTATAGTCATAATGTATTGTGAATGTTGCAAAAGAAAAATGATATTTCAGAGCCTCTGCTTTGTTGTACATATTAGCAGTGAGAGTCTTAAAGAATGTCACTGCCTGAGTTAAGGGTAATGTGGCTTTGGTTTTGCAATATACATGAAAAATCAACCTTTTTCACTGTGCATACTCTTTCTGCATGCCACAATGAACACACATTCATTACACCCCAGCTCTGAACAAAGCACAGTGAAGTCAATGTACAGCAATACCAATGGATTTTTTTTTCAGCATCAATAGGATTGGCCAAACTGATTTGTTGGAGGTAGAAAACCCCATCTATTTCCATCTTTGACCACTTATGCTGTCAATATCATAAAAATGAACCAAAGTGTAATGACACTTCTAGCAGATGACTCAATCTACAGTCCCCTAATTCCCTGACAGTTTCAACCACAGGACTTACTTTTTAACAGTATTTTGGCTGCTTTGCTGCAACAGTCTGAATAAATCAAAACAGAAATATTTCCCAATATATTTCCCAGCATTATTTTATTTTCCTTACATTCAAACTGTTCAGGATGAATGGCTGTGGCAAGAAAAAGAAAGGAATTTCAAGGGCTCTATGAGCACTACCTAATGCACCGCTTCTGTTTAAGATTAACTGACATCAGCTTGACCCACTACCTGCCTAAAGGAAAATAGTCAGATAGCATTTGGTAAAGTTTATGAGATGCCAGTTCCTTCTGTGGTGTATACAGGTCTTAATTTGCAGTAATTTAAGTCTGGAAGGGTCCCTAGGCGTATTGCTTTGTCAGAAAAGTGACAGAGAATCAAACTTCAAGCCAGTGATCTTTTTTCCCCAGTATCCTTTAGGATGAAAGGAATGTGAGATGGGGGGAGCAGTGCAAGTGTGATGAATAGTCTTCATGGGGCAATCATAAATAAAATAGAAATTAGTAACATAAGCATTTGGAGAGAAAATACATGCAACTGCTCCCAACTACTTACTTTGTTGTACAGAGTTTAGTAGGACACATGATTTGATTTAAATTTAAAATTATTTTCAATTTAATTCTATTAATTTTGAAAGAAAAACAATTCCATGAATAGTTTTCAAGAAACAAAAAATCTGCTTCCTGATCATAAATCTATGCCACATTCAAAGTGCTCATTTTAGGTAATGTAATAAAGAAATATAAAGACAAAGTTTTCCTGGAAAAAAAAAATGAACACAAGCTTTTTGAGCCCCAACTGGCTTTGATCAAGAGAAAACTTCTATGTAATATTAGGAAACCACTCATATATTTTAGTATTAAGAGCTGTCTGGTTGTAAAGAAAAACAATTACGTCTGTTTTTTCCTCACTGAATTCCTGAAATTAATAGGGAATGGCATTGTGGCTGTGAGCGTTTAATAGTTTCTGGCATGAAGGAGGGAATATTTCTCACTGATTTCTACTGACCCCTTGTGGTAAACTGAACTAGATAGCATTGCTGAAGAATGACTTTCTGATTGAAGGAAGTGTCGGCCGTGAGTAGGAAAGGTCTTAAGAGCTGACTCTGACTATCTCAATGACTTCCTAACAGCATGATATGTTAGGCTGTCAAGAACCCAGAATAGAAGATGGTCAAAATTCAAAAGCTGTTCTTAGTCCATGACAAGAAGATTTCAGACTATAAGCAGTAGTACACCCTTCTTGGTATACAAGGCTGTAATTCTGTATGACATGTTGTAGTGACATCCTAAGCAATAAGGCGGTAATTCAACTAATTAACTCTGTTCACAAAAACCCCGGGAAGAAAATAGAGGTTAATTTACGTGACTTTCAGTTTGTACTAGTGGGGAATAAAATTCCCTACAGAAATGTCTTTCCAAACTGAAAGTTCAGCACTAAGAAGGACAATACATAGAATCATAGAACGGTTTGAGTTGGAAGGGACCTTACAGATCACCTAGTTGCAGCCCCCTGCCATGGGCAGGGGCATCTTCCACTAGATCAGGTTGCTCAAAGTCCCGTCCAACCTGGCCTTGAACACTGCCAGAGATGGGGCAGCCACAGCTTCTTTGGGCAACCTGTTCCATTGTCTCGCCACCCTCACAGTGAAGAATTTCTTTCTAATAACTAATCTAATTCTACCTTTTTATAGTCTAAAACCATTCTTCCTTACCTATCACTACACGACCTTGTAAAAAGTCCCTCTCCAGCTTTCTTTAGGTAATGGAAGGCTGCTAAGGTCTCCCTGGAGACTTTTTTCTCCAGGCTGAACAACCCCAGCTCTCTCAACAATTATTCAAAGATGGGTATTGCCATTGTGGTGGGTAATTTAGTTTAGATTTTAACCAGAAGGGGAGACATGACAAGCTATAAAAGGGATAGCTTCAGATATTCCATCTTTTAGCTTTTCTAAAGTACATATTAAATCCAGCTGTAAGACAATAAGTTTAAAAAAGGTTCAGTGGAAAAAAAGATTTGTCATAGTATATGCTCAGTCTCAAGCACTTATAAATGCTTTATAAATTGCATACTCACTACACAAACATTCCTTCAATTGGGAACCAGCCAAGGTTCTCACTACTTCCATTTGTCCTAGCAATATAGCCACTTGCAGAAGAAAAAAGAGCTAACGGGAATATTAAAGAGCGTGTAGCAAAGGATACAATTTGATTTTACAGAGAGCGTATATCTGAACCTCATAAAATCCATATACCAAGGAACTGTATTTTACAGATTTTGTCAGCTGTCAAAACACATAACGAATACCTGAAAGATAGCTATAGTTTATTGATGAGAGAAAAAACCTCAACATAAGCAGTTACAAATCTCTTGTCATGTTTCTCTAGTGTCTGCAAAAATTAGAGGTCTGGTTCCTTATCTGACATGCTTTCTCTAGAGTTGGTGGTTAGTTCTTTTGGTTTGTGAATGAGTTCCAGACTATTTAACACACATGGAACCAATTCAATGGACTCCGTATTGCTGTCATTCTTCTTCAATTAAAAAAAAAAGGTTGTTGCTTAAAAGCAAGGGGGGAAGAATTTCCATAATTTTTTGGGGTCTTTTAAAAGCAAACAAAAAAGACAACAAAAGCTATCTTAAATGGAAAAGTTAGTTATAAAATTTGATAGCAGGTAAATGGATCTTTTAAGCTTCAAACAAAGTAACTTGGCAGTAAAAGCAGCTGGGAAAGCATATTTACTTTAGACCTAAACAAATCTGGCCCAAACTAAATCTCATTGTCTTTCCCTATGTGCTCCTGAGAAGCATCTTTCATGTTAACTTTTGGACATGGGAATAATACACGATAGTCATACCTGATGGGCCACCCACAGCATGCAGCATGGAACTTTGTCACCCAAAGAAGCAAGCCTAATTCTTCCCCCTCAGCTGTAGCATGAATAAGATTAAAAGTCTCAGAAAATTATCCTGAGCAAAGTTTAATCATTCTTGGGACATTGCCCTGAAAAATTATAGATTTGATTTTTCCAACTGAAAAAAGAGGAAATGCTTTCACAGTGGCAAAAAAAAAATAAAAATGCACTGTTCCATAGTTTCAGCAAAACAACAAAACCACCCAGAAGGTAGATGAGTGATAAGCTTGGGGGTCCAATATTTTCCCATTTGAGACAGGCTTCAAAACCAGTTAATACATATGTTTATTGAAATAATAACATCTACAGTCATGATCTCTGTATTTTCATCAGTTTATCTTTAAAATATTATTCTAATTTGATTGTCTACATGAAACTTGCCATCCACTTTTTCTTTTTATGTGTTTCATATACCAGTGCCACTTTAATATGTTCTGGGGTATTTTTGGAAGGGGTAAATTTTATTTTCAGAATAGCTTAAGTATCTGAACAGATGTAAAAATAGCCAGCACTGCAGAGTATAACCAGTTGTATGCTGCAAACTTGTCAGAAAATTCGAATACGATATTTATCAGCTTTAAATGAGAACACAACTACCAGATTTGACTCAATCTAGGATAATGTAATGTTTACAGCTGAAGAATGACTGAATGCTTATACTTACAGAGGTGTTTGCTTTTAATGGCCATATTTTCTGGTCCCATGATACAATAGCATAAAAAAAATGTTTCTTTCTCTCTTACATGCTAGGTTATTATGATTTTTATATCTATACAATGCTGCCTACAAAATATTTAGTACTAAAGCAGCTGGTGCACTGTGGCTGATGCTTACTAAATGAATAAATGTTTTGTCTTGTGTTTCCCCTGTGTACTTGCGTCCATCTGTTGTCTTGTGTCATTTTTGATTGAGGCCTAGAGGCAGCACCACAAAACAAATAATGTCAATTTCATTTTCATTATTGCAGGGCCAAGAACCCTACTTCCAGCCCAAGAATACTTTAGCTCTTGGTGCTGCACAAACACAAATGTGAAGAGATGCTTTCCACGCAGCACAAAAAAGTGGCATGCAATAGGATGTGTTCACATTACAGAAGTTTGCATGAGAAGTTTAAATTGGTATTCATTACAGGACAAATAAATTTATCAAGCATGCAGTCTGAGTGAAAGCAGATTTACCAAGCTGGCAGAGGAAACTGCAGTTCCCCCTAATGAGCACTCTAAAGTGAAGCATGTTCTGCAGGTCAAATGACAGGCAAGCATCTGTTTCACTTCACAGCCTACCCATCCTTGCTGAGCCTGCAACCTACCCTCTTCCAAGACAAGGGCTCACCAGCTGCAGCCTGGAGACACTGGGGGCTACAGGGTGCTTGTGCTCAGCCCTTGGTTGTGCTGCTCTTACTGCTCCTCCTCACTGTTGTGGGTAGTCACTCTGTGTTACCCCGACACAAGCTCATACAGCTGGTCTCCATAAGTCCTTTCTAATATAGAGAAGGTAATGTAAGGATAGTTCTCACCTGCAGACCTATCGCAAACAGTGCTGTTAGGGTTTGAAGTGGCTTCTCATTTTCATTGACTATAGAAAGAGGCTGCATGTCTAAGTTCAGCTTCTTGAAGTTGGCACCTTGAAACTTACAAATGTTTCAAGACAACTACTGGGTCAGAATCAAACCATGAGTTTTGAGGGTTTACCTGCTCAGCCCTGGCATTACTTGAGTGCATGCATTTGAGTGGTGGATTTATACAACTGTTTCCACATATAGTTATCTATACATTCATCCTGCTCTTCTGTAATTCATGAAAATACATCAGTGAGGGTTACATGGTAGAGTGTTTGCTGCCAGGGGAGAATTTCTGTAGACTGTAGTACCCAGAACAATTGAACAACCTGAAACTCTGAAACCCAGCCTGCCTGAAATCAAACACTACTCTTTCCCTTTGAGACAGTCACAGGGAGGGAAGAGATAGTGTTGCAGCAAAAGCAAGCATGAAAATGACAGAGAAGTGTGACTGCTGATTGCAAGTCCATGACAGCCTCTGCTCCCATGTGTTTGAATAGTGAACTCGGTCTGCAAGAGCAACACAGCATGGACCCTTCATTTGGGTGATACCTTCTAGCCTTGCACACATTAACTATTAAGGCCCTAAGAACAATTCTCATAAAGGTGAGCAGGGTTTCATCCCAAATGCAATTCTAGGACAGGCCTGTTGCCAATCTCATGGTCTTTCAGCTCAGTTTTCTTGAGAAACATCTTGGAGTTATGTGTCTCTGCTGAACAAATGGCTTCAGGGATAAAGAACTGAGTCCTGAATTGAGTGAAGTAGATTGTCGCTGACACCTCTGTCAGGACAAGTTTTTCTCAAGAGAAGGATATGGTCGCTTTCTCTTGGAACAGCATACGATATCATTCAGTATGGCCATGTTTGACAACTAAAAGAAATACAGCTGCATTTGAGAACTTCAGTTAAGTAACTCAGTCTCGCGGAAATTTTTAGTTATGCTGTTAAAGCTGATGACCCATTTTCTATACTTTTAAATTCCAAATAAGACATATTAAACATGTATTTTCTATCTGTTTGAAAGTGTATCTCTGAACTTTGAGGACCACTCCACTAGGGAGGAGAAAAAGGAGAAAGAAGAATTCCCTCAAATATTCAGATTTATTCTGTTTTGCATGATTGCTGGCATGGGAGCAATCCTTCCCCTCAAAAATGACTGCATGTCATATATATATGACAAGTTATATTAGCCAAGTGGTCTAAAATACTAAATTAAATTGAGCAAGACAGATACAGCCCAGGTATGGAAATTTTGTGGGAGCAACTGATGAAACATCTCTTGTTTACCTCTGCCATCTTCTTTCTTACATAGCATAAAGCTACGTTATGGACCTTATGCTGGACTAACTGGTTATTAGGATAGAATAATCTCTTAAGATATTTTGCTTTTGCTTGGTTTTGTTTTTACTGGGGTGGTGGTGGAAACATTGGTTTATCACTTTTTTTTTTTTGGTGCCTTTTTTTTTAATAGCAGTTTAAGTAAATGGATAAATAAATTCTCAATTAGTCCATGCAGGAGAGGTGCTCCTCTGAGCTCTTCCTGCATTACTCAAGTGAACCAAAGCCTGTGATGATATTATTCATCCCCAATCCCTGATACTACTATTATTATTTCTCCAATAAAATCTACCTCAATTAGGATCATATCTCCCGTGTTCCAGGCACTGCATACTTCATGGTAAAAGCTATTTCCTATCCTCCAGAGCCTCCAGCCTAATATGAATTACAAACGAAGCCAAAGGCTGTTCTGCCATTCATCCAGGAAGCAGACTGAGCACTTATGCTCTGTAGATTTCATGTGAGAAAAGTCTGCAACTGCCTGCATTGCTGGCCTTTGTCTGATCGCCAGAGCATGGCTAAGAAAAGGGGAAAAAAAGGTAAGAAGATGAAGGTAAAGTCAGTTACAAAGTTCTATATTTGATAGAAAGCTGCATGTGGAGTGAAAACAAAATTGTAAAATGACATAACATAAATGCTGTGGGAGTTAGGAAAAGATGAAAGAAGCAAGGAAATTGGATAACAATAGTGATCAGAAGGAATAAAGGCAGAGACAAATAATGGCAAGCAAAAAAAAATGGATTAAAGGTGAATGATGAAAGCTATGGAAATAGGGATGGTGACTGCTATCAGAATTACAGGAAGTTATTTTCTTTAAGATGTCACTGTTAGGAGTCAGAAAATGTGTGTTTTTTTGTTTGCTTTTGTTTTTTAACTTAGATAATCCTGAGAAGAGGAAGATTTGAAGGTGAAAGGGACTTAGGTGAAATGTACAAAAGGAAGTGACAGTATGTCTACATTGCACTAGCTACTGCTGGAGTTAGCTGACAATGGCCTAGCTTGGGGTACTTGCAGTGGTACACCTTGCATTAGCACAGGCTTTCACCCAGCCTGATTAGTCCTGTTTAAATATCAAGGGTAATAAAATGCTATTTGAAAATACTTAGATGCTTTTGAGAACTTAATCTGAGCAAGACTCATCAGAATGGGTTGTTGTAGTTACTTTCATTTTAATCATTTAATGGCAACTTTTGTATGGGATAAAGAAAATCACACCCTATCGTCAAGAACATCCGCAAACTTCCTTATAAGTAGCTGATGCTTGTAGAATAGCATAGGTTTTACAGGCACAATTTTGGCTGACTCCCAGGGAGTCAAAGCTTGATTTCATACAAGGGGCTACCAGTAGAATACCAGGCCTTAGGCCTGAGAAATCTCTTTCTCTTGCTTCTCTCTGCCCAGCCCATAGCCTAAACAGACATCCAAGATGTTCTCACAAGTATGTTGCGCTTATATCATAGAGTGCTGAATGAGTGTTTTGGGGAACAAGCACCTGAAAATTCAGTTGCCATATAAATACAGCTGTGAACACCTTCATCCTCCCAAGGGCAGATGAGACTTTTCTGTGCGTGGCAGCAATAGGCATAGTGCTGAGACACAGTACTTCCCAGAAGTAAATGTCAGCTTAGTCTCATTTTTCTCTTCATAAGAGGTTGGTGGGATGAGGAAAACAAGGAGACAGAGAGCCAAGCACAGCAATGGTGCCCCTGCCAGGGCAGGAGTGGAGGAGCCTCAGGGTGTCATTGGGATAGAGTCCCTCCGTAGCTGTACCATTTCCACTGTCTCTGTGTTCAGAGAGCAAGGGGTGTTTGAGATCTCTGTCTGCTTCCAGCTGTCTGTGCCTAACAGCAGTTCAAATTTTCTAGCACCTGCATTCTGCATCTGCTCAAGAGTATCTCCATATTAACCAATATAAACGATTAATTAAACAGGTATAAATCACAGTCAATACACCAGCCATGCTAATTTAGAAAAGTCCCACCAAATGTTATTTCTATATCTCACTCCTGAGTTCAGTAAAAAATGCTTCTCTTGATCCTTGTAATAGTGTTTTGTTGTCCCCAGAGAAGAATCCTCCTTAACTTAATAGCAGTACATGTGTAGTTAATTGGTGGAGTCTGTAAAGCTTGTAAAACCTTGCTCTGCTGCCCTGAATGCCAAAGTACACTGAGCTTCTAAGTGGGATTGGTTTACACCTATGTCTCATAATCACACTGGTTACAAGAAGCTTTATTTCTCTGGGGCTTATATTTCATTGGATTCTTTACCACTGAGGCTATTTGATTGCCATCAATTTATTGATTGATGCCAAATTCTGAAGACCTGACTCAACCAAAGGTGGTTGTTAGGGATTTGGTAATGCAAAGATACTTGTGGTGCAGGAGAGATTTACATTTCTGTGACTAAAAATGACACAATAGCAGAGATAATATCTGCAGATCTTTTTCAACCAAAGCTCTTGTCTAGATCAGCTTGCAGAATGAGGCATATCTGGCTGCAAAGAGATTCATAAACAGTAATTATCAGAACTGGGTGAAAAAGATAATTCCAGCTCCGGAGGTTTTCAATATTTGATGGCTGCTTTCATGCCAATTTGAAAGGAAAGCTCAAAATGTCAAAATTCTGCCTAGCCAGACTCCAAGCTCTGTCTAAAATCCTGGGCTGATGCAGACTGCTCCTGAAGCAACAAAAATTCTGAAGTATAAATCCTGCTGATTAATTGATCCTTCATGTGAAAGGTTTTCCCACCAGGAACAAAAGGATTTCCGAGGCCAGGCTCTTTGAAGCCCGCCCAGAGCTGGCAGCCTGGCAGGCACAGCTGGTGGCCAGCGGTGAAGACTCTATTCTCACAATAGTTTCTGTCCATGAATTCCAAACCTCCTTAAACTGAGGTTTAGAGATGACCTTTCCTCCAATGAAAGAAACCTCTGTGACCCATCAGTATTTAGAAGGAACTGTCTAGAAAATGTGTTCCTTTCCATTCAGAATCCAAAAAGAGTACAGAGTGCCATGTTTCATCAGCATAAATAATTAACTGCAGAAGGACATGTAATATTCATAGCTGAAAATCATTAAACAAAATAGGCTGGGGAAAAGATCTTAAATATGAAGCAATATTAATCATTTAGCCACAGATTCGGCTTAGAGCTTCTCTTCTGTTTCATTTGTTATTTTTTAAAGTCTACTCACAGGCAGATGTTGCTCCACAAACCCACACAACAAATTCCCACATGCGAGACAGTCAGCCTGAGGTTTAGCCTTTTGCAGTATTAATTAACATCATGAGGCATTGTTAATGATAGTGGACAAAGTGAAAATTAAGACTTTTCAGCACTTGGTAGAATGGAGATGAAAATGGGTAAAAAGAACAATTCAAACAGCATTGAGTTCTCATCTGTATTTTGTGTTCCCAAATGTCTTAGTTTATGCAAGGTGATAAAAGAGTATCTCTAGCTTTTCTGTGTCTCTGAGCATGCACATCAGGAGCCTCTCAGAATGGAGGTGCCTGAAAGCAGAAGGGACCCTAGAAGCTTCATAAGGATTTTCAAGCTGGAAGACAAGAAAATGCCTCCATGTAAGAGCTGAATTCATGTTAGGAAGCAGAGACATCCAGAGATATGCTGGCCCTCTCATTGAGGAGGTGATGTGAGGGCAAACCTCCTGAGCTTGCATTGTTAAGCTCATGGCCTGGAGAACAATCGCACACAAATTAACTGTGTCACATCTCACTGGAAGTCCCCATGTCCTCCTGTGTTACTGACATGACTTCTCTCTCCCCCCTTTCTTTTCCTGGAATTGGACTCAGTAAGATGACTATAGTTCTGACATGCAGGGAGATAATGTATAAAATAAGAGTAAAAAGTGCAGAGATGAACAGGCTGTAAATATCTGCTCTGGCTGGAGAATGTCTGAATATTTGCTCCTGCAGAGGCGGTGTCCTACTATCCACCATCCATCAGTTGCACGGATAGTGAATAGTGGAAACAGAACCCCATCCTAAAGGAATGTTTTTTCTTCTGTTCTTTCTTTGTTTGTTTGATTGGTTGGTTGTGTTTTTTTATTATTTTTTTTTTTTTTTGCTTTTTTTGTGTGGGTTTTTTTTTGTTGGGTTTTTTTTTTTTGTGTCTTTTTTTTTGTCTTTTTTTTTGTGTGTGAATACACTGGGTTTCTGGAGTAACTGCAGCGATTCTTAACCATTACGTGTTGTGCCTTTTGTGTTGCCATTGCCCTGTGTTCTCAGCCAGTTCTGAAAGGGTTCATTCACACAAGTCCCTGAAATGGTGAGGAGCCTCTAAAGGGGGGCGAAGGCACTGTACATTTAAGTTTTGAAGTGTAATCTACTTGGGGAAAGAAGACATTATTCTCTTAAAATTTCATTAATTGCTGAAGCTCTTTTCAGAACAAACATCCAGACTTTGTGGATTGTACAGGGCTGCTCTGAATCTCATCTCTGCCCAACCTGTAGTTGTGCCTGGGATTGCTCCAACCCAGGCGCAGGACCTTGCACTTGGCACGGTTAAACTTCATGAGGTTGGCATCAGCCCACCTTGTAAGCGTGTCAAGGTCCCTCTGGATGACGTTCCTTCCCTCCAACATATCAACCGAAACACACAGCTTGATATCATTGGCAAACTTGCTGAGGGTGCACTCAATCCCACTGTCCATGTCACCAGCAAACTTGTCACTCCCCAAACTTAGCCAAAGACAGACCTTGGACCCTGCAGAAATGCCTTCATTTTGTTTGATATACCCAAAACGTGACTTAAGGCTATTTTGCTGGGCAAGGCGATCACTTCCCTGGACCTTGAGTGTGATCAAACATTTGTCAAACATGCCAAGAACTTAAGGCATCTTACAGACCTTTGCCTTTTAGTTTACATATGCTTCGGAAACCAGGTGTAAAATCTACACAGTTAAGATTCTCCACTCCCTCCTGCTTCAATGTTATGTTTGTTATTTACAGGCATTTCAAAAGACTGAAGGGGACTGCATGAAAGCAAAACAGAATAGGGGCTTATGTACTTGCAGGTCATATGTAATTCTTTTATGAAAGGTGCAATCATGTAAAACACCTACAGTTTGTATTTCTTCTAGCAAGTTGTCTGTAACAGTGAAGTGAGATATTTTTCTTCATTAGCTAGCTAAACATCTGTCTCTCATGTTGAATATTTTATACTTCCATAAGACAGTCACAGCCACATATTGTGCTATTCTATCTCATCTGCAAGGATATCTTGATTATCTCGTGGTGATTTGCAATTCCACTAAATTGCACAGAAAAGGATTTTTTTGTTCTGTCTGAAATGAAAACCATAACACTGTCTTAATTATATAGAGGTCACCCATGTCTCCATGGCAAATCTCAGATGTAAGCAAGCTGTCAGTGGAAATTTCCAGTGAAATTATTTTTGTGAGTTTATAATTTTCTTTCCCTATTTAGTCATTCTTTTGTTCAGCTTAGTCTGTTGGGCTGCACTCTCACCCAAGCTGTGGGGTCTCTAGGCCAGACTCAGTGTGTGAACAGTGCCTAGTGCAATGTCTGCTTATCAATATCATCAGCTCTTACTTAAAAATAGCAGGTCAGCTACTGTAATATGTCCATACCAAGATGGAGACCATTGAAACATAAGTGCTATTTTACTTCTATAATGCGATTTCAGGGCAATACTCCTACAATTAAGTGATAGCAAATGAGAGAGAAAAATACTTTTTTCTTGCTGGCAACGAAAGGTGGCAATGGGGATAAGGTAGAGCTCTGGGTGGCGCTGTGTTTTGTAGACAGAAAAAGCTGGGAGAAATGGATGCATCAAATTTACTTGTGCTAAAAACCGATCAATTAACCAGGCACAAACTAGGGCTCAATTTCTGTTATTGAGATCTGAGGGCATAATTACATGAGCCACAGCACTTGTAAGGACATTCAACCCAAACATGAATTTATTAGAAAACAGTGCAAACACATTTGCATATTGAGTTCGTATTTCTAGAGGAAGAAATCTCTACGCTATGCCAAAATCAGAATTCAAATGATCTAATATGAAATTGTGAAATGTAATGAATGATTTAATAACATGATTAGCATTAGCACAGATGGCGCACCATGTTGGTGCTTCATTCTGCCTTGTGTAATGGGAATGGCTGAGAAATGCCACACATCTCTATTACCCAGTATTATCCTGGGTGCCAGCACAGTGTGCCACTAAAGAAGTTCTAGTGCAGAGCATGAAAGTTATCACTGATATTCCAACTGCAGAGGAAAAGCCTTGATTTATAACAACTGCTGAGTGGTTTAGAACAGGATAGAAGTGGCCGCACGCAAAGAGTTGTGCTCAATGGCTCAATGTCCCTCAGGGACCAGTGTTGGGACCGATCTTGTTCAACATCTTTGTCAGTGACATGGACAGTGGGATTGAGTGCGCCCTCAGCAAGTTT
>JASSUY010005130.1:2555-14713 GCA_032466535.1 Forpus xanthops
CGAAAATCCAAAACACAGTGCTGCACCAGCTACTACTTAAAGGAGAAAAACGACTGCTGCTGCTGAACCCATGACACAGGCATCACTCCAGCACATGTGGCCTGTCTTGGGGTGCACTGGGGAATATCAAGCTACTTAGAGAAAGAGTTTTTGCACCCATGAAAAACACTTTCATACAACTGAGTCAATGACGTGAGAACTGTGCTGGGAATAACATTTTGTTAGTCTGGAATTCATCAAGGTCAACAACAACAATAAAAAAAAAATCAAAACAGAAGAAAGATCTGACTGAGGGCATAAATTAAGACTGCAGGGGTTTCTCAGCAAAGCATGAGATCAAGTTCCCAAGTAAAAGCACATTAGAGCCATGAGGTAATCCTGCAGCTGAGGTAATGGTAGCAATAAATTTCACTGCATTTTATGTTTGAATTTTTGACCAGAAGCAGTCTGAAGTTGAGACCATACCTTTGAGAGATTATGTCCAATGTCTGGGATGGAAAGAAGACAGAGGTTGCCTTCAGCCTACCAGCTGCTTGACTGCTCTACATACTTAGTGAACAGTGCAGAGGAAAATGGCATATTTTCTGCAAAATAGTTCTCAATTCTTGTTAACTCACCATGCTGCCTAAAACATAAGCAGTCTTAAAAGAACACTCTCCAGCTAATAACTTTCCTGCCTGCACTCTTTCAACTGCTGTAACACAGCTGTAGTGTTACCTCAACTCCTTCGGCCGCAATGGCATCTAACCTGATGAAATTTAAATCAGTCTGTGACAGCAGAAGGCACTAACATTCATATATTGTGACCTGCTAAACATGACTGTATTAAAATTACTTTGTTTCACACAAATGGACAGTCTCATAGGCATGAAGCACCATAGCAGTCAGCCACTTTTAAATGGGGGCAGCAAAGCTTAACAGAACAACACTTCCCCAGTAGAGTACAAGACATTTGTTAAATCTGAAAGGGATAAACCAGCACGTATTTCCATTTCTCAGTCTAAGTCCAACAATTTGTGTGCTAATAATGGTTCTCTATTCACCAATTTCCGTTTGCATTAAAAATATTTTAGTTACTAGTTCATACCCCCAGAAGAGGCTGACTTAAAACCTCCTTGCACTTATTAAAGCTAAGAAAAAGGAGCAATGAACATTTTCAGGGTAGTCACACAGACAAATAGAAAGGGAGATACTGCATGCATGATAAAAGGTTTATTCTGGATATACTGACCACACTCTGCTCTTGCTTCACTCCATTTATGCTTTTTCACGCTCTCCCGATTTTTATTTATAAAAGCTTACCCTGAGGTTTACACGTTTAATATGAATAGTTTTTTTCTTACGCCTGACCTCATATGCATTGCAAAAATACCTTAGTTTGCATTTGTAACCTGGAACAGGGCTTCATCCAGTATCAAGGGCAACCACATGCAGACTAGGTGAACCAAAGCCTTCAGATATTATTTGTGACAGAGACACTAAAACATGTAAAACTCTGGGTGAGCTAAGCAGTATGATTCCAGTGCTTCTGTTTAGATCACATCATTCCTGTGACTCTGGGCTCAGCTTCTCAGTTTGTAATATTTATAAAAACAGAGAGATGTTACAAAGCTTGTTTAGTGGATGGTAATCTGTAATTTACATTGTAATCAAATCTTCAGAGTTCTTGCTGGATGAAGCAAGAAGATATTCAGCAGAACTGCTAACGTCCACGCTGCCGTCTAAAGTCTGACAGAGCAAGACCTGGGAACAGAGGGCAGAAACACCTTGCTCAGGAATGGCAAGGTAGGGCTAGCAGAGGAAGTCATCCACCTCCCCTGGTCGTGGTATGCTGGCCCTGTGAGCACCCTTTCCTAATATGGCTTCCACAACTCTTACTCACATGTACATTAGTCCAGAGCAGATCTAAAAAACACCTGGGCAACAAGCCTGCCAGGAACACCAGTGGAAGCAAAACAGCTCTATGAAAGGGTGGGAGACAACCCCTCCTGGACTTACGGACCAGGCAAACCCAGACTGAAGGACTGCTTCAACACTCAAATGCACAGCAGACCTGCAGATTTATTCAAGCTGCTCCTAAAAAGAAAATGCTTTACAGGAATGGGATTTTTGACTGGATCATGTCCTAGCTGAAAAACTTTGCTGCTGGGGAAAGCCTGCTTTGGCAGTTCTAGCTGCAGTGGTTCAGGAAGGTATCATCCTCACATGGAGTCACTGCTCCATTTCTTTGGAGAAAGTAAGAGCAGTAGAGACAAAATGTCAGTTCTGCCTTTGCTGTTGGGGTGCTCATCTCCTACAGAAAGGAGCAAGATGCCAACAGACAGTAATTTCTTAAGCTGTTGAAGCAAACCTGCCTGAGTTTGTCTAGTACAGCTCTTTAATCTGCTATTTTCCCTTCAAACCACAGCAACAAACATCCCAAACTACTGAATGGGTTTATTTAATACGTTATGAAATCCACAAACTCTGTTTCTCCCTTGAAATTTTCAAGCACTTTATAAATTTTATAGTATTTGGAAATGCCACCAAGAAATTTATTTCTGTGACTTCCAGGAGGAACATTAAAACGTAGGCAGTGACTCATTTTGTCTTTACTAACAATATACACACACCATTCTGGTGATCAGTGCTGGCCAAAACAACACACCACTGTTTTCAAATGAAGGCAAATGTGCAACCTTGGAAACACTGAGGAAACACAGGCTTTACGACATGAGAATGATACACCATTTCCTACCACAGACCTGAGGGGTTGTCATTTATCAGGTTATTTAGCACTTCTCTCTCCACCAGTCAACATTCACGCACATGAAGCCCATGATATTGTGAAGACCTAGTACACAGCTAAGGGAAACAGTGGCAGGTGATGTGCTTTTTGTAAATGCAAGTTCTTAATAACAAGAGTATTTAGGAGTCTGTTATTAATAAACCAGGTTTTAAACTGCTTGCATGTTCAATCTATCTTCCTCAAAAGCTGAAGCTATTCTGCATACATTTGCTCTCTTGAAAGAGTACACAGCATGCAGGAGCATCTAACTGTAACAAGCTCACAGAAGGAATGTGAAGGCGCTACTAGAACACAGCAAAAAATCATTCTTGCATCCTAGCAAAACCTAGTATTTAATCTAAATGGAAGCAAAAAAAAGGCAATCTGGTTCTGGTTTCTTTACATCTTAAAGATAATAGGCCAAGATGATCAAAGAGAATGGAGGAAAAGCCTTGGCCTGGTTTATTGTCTTCTCATTTTGCCGATGACTATCCTAATACAAAACCAGGAAAAAGTAAATTAAATTCAAGATGTCAGACACGTAATTTGTCTCCAAAATTACTGTCTTAATTGCTCTGCAGGTCACAATCACATAATGAAGTTGTCATTGATTTTTGTTACAATGACCTCATCACATCTGTAATTTGGGATTCCGTTTCACAAAATAAACTTGTTATTGCTCTGTATCCTGCACTATTATCATTCTTACATGTATCCAGAGGTCAGGAAAAATCATGCTGGCTGCACACGGAGGAATTCTGTTTCCACTCCAGAGTCCAAATAAGCTTTACATAAGATTTGCTGTCCCTTTTGACACCTAAACAACTTGCAAATTCGAGGGACCTCCATACAATGACAATTTTTGAAACTCATTACTGAAATTCTTTAAATTGTTTTTTGAAATAAAAAGTAAATACCACAAAGAGGAAGATGAATACAAAGGAAATCACAAAGGTGATTCAAAGGCATACACGTACATTCTCTCACAACAAAAAGTTTTATTTTAAATCAAAATGCTTAGATTCTTACATCTCTCTTTATTGATAGCCTTTCAGCACTGCAACACTCAGCTCTCACAACTCTGAAGTTATTTTAGTCAAGATTTTTTGCTCCTATCTTCACCCCAAATTACCCCTAGAAAATGTAAAGTCTTTCTAAACCAAAGATCACAAATAAGAAGTTAAAGAAAAAAAAAAGTTAAAAATCCCAGAACAGACAAACCAGAAAATTCATGCCAGGAAGCTGGTCACACTGTACGTCTCAATCTTTATTAAAATCACCGTCTCCCACTTGCAAAGCATCCTGAAGTATCTAGCAGCAGTGAGATGATGACACGTAAAATTCAGCATCTCTGTAACCCCACCAAGACCACAAGTACAGCTTGTGGGATATGAAACCATCCTGCTCCTCTTACTAGCTGCTTCTCCAGCAATGCAAGTACTCACATACATCAGGTTAGACACTTTGGCACACAGTGCACCAGTATGCCACTTAGGAATCTAATCAGATCAAAATCTGTCACTGTAATCCAAAAATGGCCAGGTTTCTGAACTCACCCTTTCACATCAGAGTAAAATATTTTTTTCTTCAGACTGGTAGAGCGCTCCAAAAAAAGTTTCCCATGGATAATAAATAACTTAATTGGCAGCACAGCCTTCAAAATATTCCTCTTACTTTTGAGGAAGAAGCTATGATGTTTATAACTGACTTTCTGGGGTGTTCAAAAAAAGTAAAACATCTATATGCTATGCTTAGTTCCTAAATCAGCAGAGTATTTTCAGGATTACTTATTATTTTATAATCTAGTTTTGGGAAGTTTGTTTTTTAATATCTGCGGTATTTCTATGACTGCGTAATGAATTGCCTTTTGTATTATATAACAAATTTTGGCTGAAACAAGGTTTCGGCATAAAGCTTTTTCCGGTCCTCTCCCCATTTCTGAACAAGTCACAGAGCCCCACACTATACATCTCATTCCATACTTGCAGTTTCTTTCCACAGAAAGACAATTTAGCTTAACATTACTACGACTTTGTATCTTGGAAAATGAGGGGATCCAACATAACTCTAATGTTCTCCACTGGCTTATCCAGTTGAACAACAATTCTGATAATATAAACATTGCTCCAAGATTCTGATCAGTAAAAAATAACTGGCTAGTTTTTAACTTTTAACTTAAAAAAAAAAAAACCAACATAAAAGGAACAAACTGCCAGCAAATCTTCATCATCCATGACTTGGAAATACCTAAACACCTCTATCTGCAGATTTCCTTCACAGACTTTCCCAAGTAACATCTTCCACTAGAAAAAAGAGGTTTTTTTTTTCTTCTTTCTCCCTATCCAAAAGCAGTAAAAACCTGTCTGTTTTTATCACATTTCAATTTCTAAAATTACATCAATAAAAGCAACCCGTATATGACAGATGAGCAGCAAAGTACCAGGCTACTGCTCTGCCCCAGCACTCACCAGAGCCTACAAAATGTGGAACCTCAGAGCTTCTATTAATGTGGACTTTTAGCCTATACAAATGTTTGCATATCATCATCTGTCATATATTCACATGGCAATCTATCTTTAAAAGCTAAACACACCATATGCAATCCTTTTTGCCTTCTGAGCTGAAAGAAAAACTCCATTAAAAACTAAGAGTATTTGCTATTAAACCATTAAGCCAGTTCCGACAGCAGAAACTGTTTCTTCTGAAGAGAAGAGCGTGAAGAAACTGTTTCGCCTGAAGGCTACAAAAGAAACATAATTATAACAGGACTTCCTGGCTAGGTGACCACATCCAAGTTTACTGTTACCAAAATCAATTTCTTTACTAAATAACGGTTTTCACATAAATCATGAGCTTACAGGCTTCAATGCATGTTAGTGGATGATGGTAACTTTCATATCATAACAAGATACTTTTAGACCTTGCAAAAATGAGCATTTATTCTTGTAATGCATAAAGTTAAAATGCAGTCATCTGAAGGTGTGTTTTGATCAGCATGCATCACTCCCCCATTCAAAAGAGCATGCTTTGCACCATGAAGGAGCATCCTGCTGTGTATTCAGCTCTGGCTCTTTACAAGGCACAGGCACTCTCTTGCCAGTGCTTACATGGAGTGCAAAGCACTAAAGATTCACATCCAATACCATTTTTCCACCTAACAAGCCAGTATGCCACACTACCTTTGGGCAGGTAATCTCAGTCTGCTGGATCATGATAAGGGCAGATGCAATCAGAGCTCCTTGACGCACATAGTTCACAGGATCATTTGTCATTGGCTCAAGCAAATTAATTGCTTCCTAGAAAAATAAAGAAATAAGCAGTTGCAAAGTTAATACTGTTCTTTCCAGTATCCCAGGATTCAGTACTCTAATGGAACATTATGAAATTGCTGCCATCAGAGATATTTTTAATACATTTTGTCTGTTCTTAGTAAATGAAGTAGAAATTTTTATTTCTGTGGACTTTAATCTAAAAATCGTGAAGAAAAAAATCCCACCAAGTGATGGATGAGACCTACCTGCAGAAATAGGGCAACAGATAAACAACAGTTGTTGTAAGCAACAGATGCATTCATTACATTAAAACTACCGACATGCCTTAAACAGGACACATAAATTATTTGTACACTTTCTTTGCCATTCTTCCAATTAAATATATCAGCATTACCTTCATTTTCTGCATAAGGAATAAGTGAACATACTGGAGGTTAGAAAATGAGATGGCAAAATAATCCAGATCCCAAATTTTTGGCCTTCCACTTCACTGTTAAAACCTGTAACGTTTAGCATCACATGAACGCACTCATTTCAAATCTACATGTAAGCTGACTCTGTGCCCTCAAAGAGTAAATCTAGGATTTTAAAGTATTTCAAAATGCCCTACTGCTTCTTCAAACTCAGTAACTTTCCAGCTAGGCATAACAGGAACATGATCCATAATGATCTATCAATAAGTATTCCTTTCAATTCAGTCACTGATTATGAAAAGCTTTAAGAGACTCCTTTGAAACAAATGCTGCTCAGATGTACCCAAGACCAGAATGGGGAATTTACAGGCACCTCTAACTAAATCATCTTAGTAGGCACATTTTTTGGTCTCCATTTACAGTTCTGCCACTTTGCAGGCCATGACTTAAATATACATAGAATTATTACAGACACAAATTTATTTCTAAATATGCAAGGTCCTCAGTGCACATTATTCTAGACAAGTGAGCTCACTCACTGTTACCAAAATCAGATCCCTTTCCTTCCTCAGTTTCCTTTCAGCTATCTAGCTCTTCCCTTTTCCCTGAGCTAGCTGCAGCCCTTTTCTCACCTCTCTGTGAGCTTTTCCAACTTGTCTGGGTCAGCTTTCTGTGAGTTTGTGTCTGAATCAGCTCACTAAGGAGCTGGCCATGAGACAGAACAGAAGACAGCAGGAGAGACTGAGACCACCAGTTTCAACAGCAGCAAGTTATTACTGGGCTCAGCAATCCTTCAACAATCATACTTTTCAGATCTAAGTAGAATAAGCCTAAGATAGTTGTTTGTACAGCAACAGGCTGCTCAGATAAATTTGCTCTGTGGCAAAACAGGGGCTTCCTAAAAGCACTCTGAAACAGTATGTGAAGCAAGCTGCTAGATAGTCTTTGGAACAGGAGAGGTAACAGACATCCACCCTAAGAAGCTCGAAGAGCTCTTTTAATCTGTTATATGATCTTCTAATTCACAGAAGTCAAACAGAATCACTTGCCAATCACTTTTATGGAGCTCTCTCCTGTCCATACTTAAACTGAGGACATGAGCAAATGAGCTGAGTGCATGAGTCTCCCACCACAGAGCCCTTCCTGTGTTAACTTCTGTCAGAGCAAGGCCTTTAAGAAGAAGCTGACTTTACACAAAACACTATTTCTAAGAACCAATTCTAGAACAATATCATGCCTTCACTTAAGACTGCTTTTGCCAACTGAACTATCTTGGAGACTGTGCTTCTCCACCTGAAGGTGACTCATTCATTCTTTGGCACATACTCAATACCACATATGGAACATCCTTCATGACTAAAAGCTGAATTTTCCAATCTCCAAAGTTGAATATATTTAGTACTTCAAAAGCTACTAATATAAACTCTGGAAGACATGTCTGCACATAATCGGATGGTTTATGTCTTTATCACACAATGTATCTGGAAATAAAATAGGCTTATTTGTGCGACTAAAAAGCATTTCCACTTAAATGAACTTGTCAGAAACAGCAGGTTAAAAATAATTAGCTCTTTGATTCCACCTTCCACTTGAGAACAAAGCAACTTGGATAAAAAAATAGCACTTCTAATTTGTTTTCAAGTCTGCATGATTTAGATACTAAAGATGGCAGGCAGAGCATGTCAGTATCCTATGCATTTCACAACACAAATGACATGCTATCTTTCAAGAGCCACAGACCAAGTGCTTAATACTAGCTGAGGAAGGGATGATATAGATGAGCATGACATTTATCAAGTACATGGATCTTCCATGAACTGTGTATCACAGGACAGAAGAAAAGGAGCTACAAATTAAGCAAAACACCTCCTGTTTTTCTGACACTGGGAACCCCCTGTTGCCCATAAAGCAATCTCTAAAAGATTAACTCCAAGGGCAAAGAAGTACTGAGCACACATTTAAAGCTCAGTGGCATCTCAACAGTACAAAAACTCTTAAGAAAAGTCTTGAAGACAAAATTCCAAGAATCTGGCAATAACTTATAAAAACATTCTTCTATTTTATGTATTCTGTACAAGCAGGAAAAGAATCGCTATGCCTAGGACAGTTAAAGAATTCAAAGTACTGTTCTACTCCAGCTAGCTAAGACTGTACACATGTGAGAAATCTGTATGTGTGCATGACGGCTCCACACAAATGTGCCAGGAGGGAGCAGAAACAGCATTGGCAATGGATGCTTCTCGATCTCACCTTGTTTCCAGTGCCCGCACAGCAGATACCCAAAGCCATGGCAGCCCCATAACGCACATGGGGATTGTAGCTCTCTGACAGCAAAGAAACCACACTCGGACACTGCTCAGGAGTCCTAGAGAAAGCAGAAAAAACAAAAAAGTTGTTACAATTGTTCTCTAAAATATAGAGACTTCACTCTGTTCACACTGGAAAATTTACAATTGTCCTTCCACACTACATGTTTTTCATTTCTCAAAACCAGTGGAGTGGAACCAACAGACTAGGAGGAGAAAAGGGAAGTGCACAAATGAATAAACTTCTCTATCACTGCAGATATCACACATAGCTCTCATGATTAAAGTCTTCCTTTTGAGTGGATTACTTTCTGCCTTTAAAAGATGATCCAACAGAAAGACGAATCTACTGAGACTGAGGTCTTTATCTCTAGCAATCATGCTGTTGTGAGACCTTCCACGAGCAGAGATTTAATACTGAATAAGATATAAGGAACTAGACCTCTCATCAGCAGGCACAAACCTCAACTCCAGTATTCAACCAACCTTCAAGGTTGGTGAGTCCCAAAATCCTTTCAACAATTACTGCTTACTGGTTTCTCCTCCTCACCCCACCTACTGCTATAAATCTAAGCCTGTGAAGAAATGCTGGTACAACACACACTTCCAATCAGTTTATCAGTGATGTCTATTGTTGCCTCCTTAAAATATTGTGCTGTGATGTTGCTGCCTTTTGAGAGATCTTCATTCGTCACCAGCTGGGAACTGGTGTTCTATTTGGTCATTGCAGCAACAGAACTTCTAGCCCAGTGCTGGGTGAGATAAAAGGCATGCTTAACTTCCTAGGCCAAAAGTCAAAACCAAAGCACTGCACCAGCTACTAAAGAAGGAGAAAAAAAATGACTGCTACTGTTGAACCCAGGACACAGAGCTAATCAGTTAAATTTACTCAACCTCATGACACCATGAACACAAGAGCAATGCAGAAATGAAGCTGACAAGTACATGCTCATAAAAAAGAAAGATGGGAAACTATAAATTGCGAATGATATAATTATGTCTGTTTTCAAAGTGCACATAACCTGGTTACCCCCTCCATTTCACTGAGTGTTGCAGCCCAGACTAGCTTTTTAATTGCCACATTCACAATCCTAAAAGTGGTCTTGCAAGCCATTTTCTTGACTATAAACCGATTTCAGACTGAAATTTACAAAGGAAAGTCAAGAACACCTTCTTATGTTTGCTATACTGAAAGATAGAGGTTGGAGGGTGGCAGCAGTATGTGTTGTACACAGGAATTACAGCACCATGTAGGATCATTAAGTGTCTATTAAAGCACTCAACAACTCAAGAGGTCAAAACCCCATTATAGAGTATGTTCCAGGATTGGTTTTATTTAAATGAATATCTGAATCATAGAAAACAGAAACAAAGAAGACCTTAAGCAATAATCTATTTAATTTTCTTCTTTCATTGTGCCTAGTGACAGAAGACATGCTCACACACACTCATACTTCAGTTGTACTCTACACATAAAATCACTTAACTTCTACTCAAGCTATTATCTCTTCTCAAAGTCTCCTCTGACAAATAGTCCTAAACTCCTCTCCACTGCTCCAGTGAATCACCGACAAGCAGCACCACACAGGCTCCAGTCCTCCTCCCAAATTGCTAAGGGGAACCAAAGTCACACAGGTTTCAGAGGTTACTCAACCCCTCAGCAGTAATGGCAGCAAGTACCCAGATCTCTGCCCTCACCCCTGCTTCCAACAATTTGAGTTTTCCAAAAACATCTGCATGTTTTAGGAGAAGAATCCCATCTACTACCACTACCAACTTACGAAAAACAAAAAAAAAACCAAACAAAAACAAAGGCAGAAAAGAACCCCAACAGATAAAAGAAGAAATGAACAAGCACAAATTTCCTAGAAACTACTGCCTCTAAGATGCAGCTGTGATGACAAATATTAAGAAAGGGGAAGAGCTGAGAAACAGAACAATTCTGTCTTGCAAGCAAGCACAAGTGAAGAATATAAAAGACACATTTAAAACTATCTGTCACACTCTTGCTCAAATAACATCTTGGACACTGACAATGTGGTGGGTGTTTCATATTGCTTTGGGTTTTTTTTTAATGATGTGAAGACCAGGACTCACAAATCCTGTAATAAATAAGGCCAAGCATTCAGCTGCACAGAAGGCTTCCAGCTCTTGCACAAAGATTTTTAACACCTTTGTGTTTGCTTTACTTTAGCAAATGTTAAACAGGCAAACTATGAGCCAAAGAAGAGAAAAAACATTTTCTGGCAAAGATGTGGTTATGTACTTTGAAGCATGAGTCATTAAATTCCTGTTCAGAAAACTGGCTTTTATAGAATCATTGACTTGGACACATGCTTCTGTCTGCAGGCTCAGACGTTCCAAAACAGTTTTTATTATAAAATCAGGATTAATGTACACTAACAGACTCGGGAATTGTTAGCCAGGTTTAAATTATTTGTGGCCATTATTTTTAAATGCTTTTATCTCAAAGATACCCATAAACTGGTCAAGTATTTTGACAGGAGGCCTTCTGTAAATCCACTCTGGGAGTCAAAGCTACTAAACAGGGCCCCACCATGTTCCACAGAAAGTGTCTTCCCATGTAATAGACAACTAGAAGGCAGAAACTCAGGTGGGTTGATGAAGCAAGAGTCTTATAAAAATGCTTACTATAGGAATGAAACTTCAGCACACAAGAGCACTCTTGGCATCAATGCTTAAGTAATAACATTTCCTTGCTTGCTTTATCGCTAAAAGCTTTACAAAGTCTCACACACTGCTGTCGAAGGTTAACCCGTATAAATCCCAACCCACAAATAATAAACTTAATAAAGTCTGAAACAGTCAAGTGATCAAATGGTCAGTTTTTCTTTCAATCCATAATGTGGACCATAGGAGGTTCTCCATACTTTGCAGAGTACCCTGAAATTGTATTTCCTTTTCAACACAAAACATTTCTCACAGCAGCATTATTAGATATCTGTAAGGAACCCAAACAGTTTTGTTTTCCTGAAGGTAATTATAATTGCACTTATAATTCCACTTGATTTCTTAGATCACAGCCCCATTAGAATCACATCCAAATACCTTTGTGCAGCTTATGTCCAATTCTATAAGTTGCACATCTTGAAGGTCAACAGAAGACTATTGCCATTTCATAGAATCACAGAACAGTTAGGGTTGGAAAGGATCTTAAGATCATCTAGTTTCAAGCCCCCTGCCATGGGCAGGGACACTTCCCACAAAACCGTGCCACCCACAGCTCTGTCCAACCTTGCCTCGAACACCACCAGCAATGGAGCATTCACAACTTCCCTGGGCAACCCCTTCCAGTGTCTCATCACCCTTACAGTAAAACACTTCTTCCTTATATCCAATCTAAACTTCCCCTGTTTAAGTTTGAATCTGCTACCCCTTG
>JASSUY010005138.1:16704-36155 GCA_032466535.1 Forpus xanthops
CTGCTACCACCAATAATAATACAAGAGAAATACAAGGAAAGAGAATACAACAGATCTTCACCTGATACCTAGCTACGACATGCAGTGCCCCCCATCACCTGTACCAAGCTCAACTACACAGTGCTCCCCCCCCCCCCCCCATACCAAGTCCCAAACATGCCGTGCACATCCCCTGCACCACCACCCTTCTGTGTCTCTGCCTTCCATTTCTACATCCTGGGCATGATATGGAAGTGGTATGGAATACCTCTTTGGTCAGTTTGGGTAAGGTGCCCTGTCTCTGCTTCCTCCCGGCTTCCCCTCCCCTCCCTGGCAGAGCATGAAACTCAGAAAGTCCTTGGCCAGCCTAACATTCTAAGCCATAACTATAAACTCTGGTGTTATCAGCACTGTTCCCAAGCCGAAAATCCAAAACACAGTGCTGCATCAGCTACTACTTAAAGGAGAAAAACAACTGCTGCTACTGAACCCATGACACATCTTTTCCTGGAAACCATTCAGTATGTCAGGAATCCCAATTCTCTCAATGCAAAGAACCAAGAACAGCTTTCAGTGCTGCAATGCTGGCACACTAGTTTCAATATACTGATTATTCTAGGTTTAGTTGCTTTTAATTCCAGTAGTCAATTGAAACTGGCTAGTGACTTGATGATTTACAATAGGTTTATCTGCAATATGACATCTAAATGGTAGAAGACTAAGCAATACTAAAAAAATATAATCATCTCACAGACCAAGAAAACACACTACAGATCTGTTGTCTCTTCAGACATATGATTAATAAGGGCCTGGTTATGTAGAAAGGCAAGGGAAGAACAATTAAGATTATGCTGGTACTACCAGTAATAGAGAAACAATGAATAACTGTAAATAGATGACTTATCTACCTTACCATAAAGAAGAGGAAAATTAATATATCTAAAGCAAAAGAAGATATCTAGGAAACAACTAGTTTGGGATAAAGCTAGAGAAGAATTACAAGCTTGACTACATCACTGCTCCAGAATGCTTAGGCATCTATTCACACATATACCACCTCTATGGATTAAAGACTCCCTAGGCCGTTATTCAGCCTGTCCCTTGAGCTTTCTTTCTTTTTTTATAATAGTGGCTGCTATCCACAAACCATTTGCTGTGTTTGTACCAGTATCACATCTTCACACAAATAAAAATTAACAAAAAATTGCAGTGATTCTTGTTACCAGCTCTGTTGGATGCAACACATGAGAAACCAAACATTTGCAAAGACTTTTAGTCTTCTGTTCAATTTACATCAACAAAAAATTATAGAGACTAAATGACTGTTAAATCCTAGTCAGGAAAAAAGAGTGTAAAAAGAACCTACGGGAAGGAAACGGTCCCCTTCCAGTAAAAGCCAATGTGCTTTCCTTCACCCTCAAAGAATCTTAAAAAGTTTATTAGAAATAACATACTCTGCATCACATAAAACTTTATATGCAGAAAGTATACTGAGTGCAGAGCCAAACTAGCTAAACTGTCTTTAGGAAATGCATACAATTATTACTTCCCAACAGATACTTAACAATCCATTTTAAGAAAAGGAAAAAGAGTGTATAGTGAAATTGACAAGTATAAAGGACAGAGCTTCCTTACCTTTTGCTCACTGGGAACCATTTCACCCAGTAGAGGAGAAATCTGCCCCAGGAGAGCTGTTACAGGATAGTTCACATCTGAAAAAAAAGACCATTACCTGAAGAACTATCCATGGTGTATATAATTTCATTTATGCATATAATTTTTTTAATTAAGCATGCATGTAAATTGGTATCTTCAACTTATTTTGTTAATTAAAAATCACCTGAGGCTGTCTGCCTTCTGTTAGCATAGTTCTGAATCCAAACTTCCTCTACAATACAGTGTTAATGAAGGACCTAGAAGTTTTCTCCCCAGAAATTTTTTTTTTCATTGCAAAAAAACCCAACCCAAGAATAAAAACCTGGCCACACAAAACCACCTCTGATAAACCAACCACCAACAATTTTTTGGCTAGGAATTTGACCATAGGCTGTTTTTACTCTATGACATCATGTGAATTTAAATTCAAATTCCATAGACTTAAAATATTTTTATAAGAAGAACATCAGAATCAATTAAAATGTATTTATCCTCAGCTCTTATTTTACAAATATCCAGAGTTCCGGGACAGCATCTGGAACAGATGTCTTTATCTTACGGAAAAAGAAATTACAAAAAACCTGTGGAGAAACTATTGCTGTAAGAGTAAGTTTTTGTCCTAGAGTAAGTCCTAGTGGAGACCTGCATGCAAGTACATGAACATCCTCGCTTTTGTAGAAAGAAAAGACCAGTAATAGTAAGATTACAAGATGAATCTTACGCCTGTACTTACCTCCTTCCCAAATAAAGAAAATGCAAATTTTATTTCTGAACCAAATCCTTTTACCTGATGTGAAGATGAGTAAAACAAAAGGAAGCTCAAGCAAATAAAATCTAAAAAACATAGGCCAGTGTACTCCTTCTCAGTTTTTAATTCCTTACCATTACATTTAATGAATGAGACTTTGTATCTTATAAAGGAACAGGAGCTTTAACTTGCATATGCCTGGTTTACTCTTCTGATGGCTTCTGGCAAGCATAAATAAAGAGGCTCCATACCTAGAACATCTGCTGAGAAATGCACTCAGCACCTACCGATACTGAGAGCAGCAATATCTGTGCTCGCATGGTGCTGACTATTAAAAATCTTTGTTTTCTCATTGCCATCAAAGTGCACCACTGTCATAAAGTTATAATAATACATAATGAAATAAACAATGTTATTATTGTGTTTGAGAAAGCTGTATTTGTGTAAAAAAATACTCATTTAAATTAAAACTAAACCACTCAAATAACTTTGTTGCTCCTAAGATTAAATTGTGCAACTAAATTTAAATATCTTTAAGTACTTTTCATTAAATTACTTTCTTTATAAATTGATGGTATTTCAAGTTCACATACATATGTAAATATTAGTGAGACATTCTGAATCCCAAGAGTGAAAGACCCCTAATCCACAACGCTGCTCCTCGTTTGTAAAGAAACAGTGACACACGGTGGCAAACTAGGGCAAATGCAAACATATGCCAGTGTTCATGCTAAATGTGCTTTAAATGGGAAGTAATCTATATATTAACAACTTTCCATAAGTTCAACATATCCTTTACATAATTTTTATTACACTGAAGTGCCTAGCAATTTTTTATTTGAAAAGTAAAGTAAAATAACAACTGGCGATAGCTACATTATCTTTGACTCATGTCCTGCTGTTGCTGCTTAAGAATATAAACACATTCAGATGCACAATAATATGCTATCTGACATGCTAGAGATAATTTTAATTTTTATTATACCTGATTGAACATAATTATGTTGGTTGTGATACTCTGAAATTAGATGGACTGGTTTTAGTTCTTGTGTGCCACAACTGTTTATACAGAGTGTTTGAGTACCTCCTTCCAGCTGGCAGATAACCTGGAACAAATAATTAATGATTAGTTTTCATCTAAAAACTGTAATTCTAAGCTAAATAGGTTTTCATAAGAGTACCAGCTGTCTTATAAAGCTGCATAATCACAGAATGGATTCTCTCAAATAAATAGTTCATTATGACATTAGATGTTTGCTTTTTGCCCCTTAATTTCAATTTATTTTTTGAAGCAGCTATTGAGAAGTAGCTCCTCGGCCCAAGTGATACAGATTCCTGATTCTCTAAATTGCTCCATGGGGCTTTATAAAGCTCATTCTAGCTATTTACTAGAGCTGGCTGAGGATTCAGTTCTGTAACCATGCCATGGAAATTGTTCATGTTTCACTTAATTTATTTAGCTGTAATTTTAAACATAACTTTTCTTTTGGAAGAAGTAAACTTCACACTGGGGTTCTTTGTTTCCAGCTGTCAAATAGAAAATAACATCTAAATTAAGTAACACTGTAACGAGATAAAATATATAGACTCTGAATCCAAGAAAGGGACTGCCTTATTATTTTTGATACCACATTTACTAAGTGTGACTTCCTGAAGTTAATTTTCTCTAGCATTCAGTTTTGCTGTCAATTACAGGATACAATTACCACAGGGTTGCAATCATTTCTGAGTGAACATCTGGATTCCTTTGTTACACTGTGCAATGCTAATAACTTGCAGCCAGAGTCGTCAAAGTTTGAACTCTGAAAAATTGCTCTGTCTTGTTGATTCTCACTAACATTACTAACTGCCTCTTTTATCTCATGCTGAAATACAAAGTTTCAACACTTAACAGGCATGTTTTAAAATCTACTTTAAATTCCAAGCAAATACAATAAATTTTTTAATTTATCTGCAGAAATAGTAAGTTTCAAAGTGAGGATTGTATTAAAATATAATACTAAGAATAGTTAACTTACGTGCCAATAGCAGAATGACTTTTGGCTATATTTCAAGTAAAGATATTCCTGAAGAATAACAATGAACAGTAGCATACTTCACAGTAGCAATGGCATTCAGTTTCTCCAACATCATGAAGCATCAATACATCTCTAAATTGACTTGGAGAAGTTAGGCAATAGTCACAGCAAATTATGCAAAACAAAATTTAGTCTTGAATTATATAATTTGACTGGAGATGACTGAGTATTAGTCTAAGCAAGAAGTAGTCATCTGAGACAGAGCTGCAAATTCAGTTGTACCTATCTTCTAAAATGAACTTCTGTTACAGGGACGAACTACTGTATGTCATGGCATTTCAAAAATCTCTTTTAATGAAATACCTGAATTTCCCAAGTTTGTCTTGCATATATAAATGAAAATACACTCAAAAAATTTAAGCATTTAAGAGACTAAGAACATTCTGATCCTCTACTCTGCTCTGCTGGTGAGACCCCACCTGGAGCACTGTGTCCAGCTCTGGAGTCCTCAGTACACGAAAGGTATGGAGCCTCTAAGTACTTAAAAGAGTCCCAAAAGAAAGATGGGGAGAGACTTTTTAGCAGGGCTTGTTGCGCTAGGACAAGGGATGATGGTTTTAAAGTAAAGAGGGAAGATTCAGGCTGCACATGTGGAAGAACTTTTTTATAATGAGGACAGTGAAACACTGGCACAGATTCCCCAGAGAGGTGGTAGATGTGCCATCCATGGAGACATTTAAGGCTAGGCTGGACACGGTTCTGAGCAACCTGATCTAGTTGAAGATGTCCCTGCTCATTGCAGGGGGTTGGACTAGATGGCCTTTGAAGGTTCCTTCCAACCCAAGCTGATCCAACCTATTCTCTGATTCTACCTCTTCAAAGGCCAGGAATGTTAATGTAAAAGCCAGATTTTCACCCTTAGCTCTGTTTCTCCATATGCACTGCACATGAGATAAAGGCTCAAATACCAATCAGCTGTCCAGGGGTATTTGGTGGAGTCCCACTGTGTTTAGGCGGCCTTATGAGAAGTCCCATACACACACCCCCCCAGCAACTGGCCTGAACTGGATTGAGAACACGCAGATGGCTAACAGGAGGAATCATCAGGAATAGGAAAAGAAGAAAATTCCAGATGGTATTCTTCCTTCCTCCACAATGTAGCAGTGTAGGAAATCTGCAACATTTTTCTTTCCCTCTTTTCTGAACAGATCGGATAGGACAGTGTTTGAAAGAACCTTTTACCCTCTGGTACATAGAATAAATTACATTTTAGATATTCAGCTCTTGCACATATCCTTCCAATAATAATAAAATCTTGCATGCATACTTACTATTTCATCATAGACAGAAGCAGTAGTCTGATGTAAGCCATAGATACCACTCGCGGATTCTAATACATAAAATAAAGCATGTGTTGTTTATAAAAAGATCAGTGTTTTATACCAAGAGCTCCTTTACAGGATCAATGGAAGAGATTCTGGGTCACTACATTACATTCTTGTAAAAGACGTATTTAATACTCTTTTGCAACAGGCTTGCTCAGAAAACCAGACTTCATTTTGGGTCTTTTTGATGTCTTTAAAAGGTTTACTGTGATCATTTTGTAGAAATGATTAGCTTCAAGATAAACTACCTTGTGAGATCAAGCCTAGCAGTCAGTTTAAACCTGAGCAGGACAGTGAACAGGTTAAGGGCAGAATATACTAAACGCCTGCTCACAAGCTTAATGGCATTAGCGGCATCAGTACAAACCACCTAACTTTCACAACCCCTGGTCAAACATTAAAGGGAAATAAATACATGGTTCAACTTAATAAAAAATAAAAACTATCCTGCAAAAAGGAATATATTTTTCACAGTTGCCTGAAGGAATTGGGGAGAAAAAGAAAATTAAAAGGAAGGCTGAACTAAGTGGTTGAAGCAACATTAACACACATGTTCAAACAGTACCCATTCTACTTTCAAACATCTTAGTTATATCTCCATTATCAGAAAGGCTCATACTACAATTTGCCAAATCCCACAATTAATATATTTAGCTGTTTAAATCCTTCCCTAAGCTTATAAGAGGAGAAAAGAAAAGAAAAAAAAAAAAAGAAATCCTTCCCAGTCATTTTGGGAACTTACCATTTAAGGTATTCATCAAATTTTGTAACTGCATAGTACTGTTTTGGATTCCTTCAAATTGGTCAGAACAAATACCTTTATTCTCACCTGCAACTGGAGGTATGAATGATCTGAACACCTGAAGAAAAGAATGTTTTATTTCTAACTATTTTATGTATTAAATGATTCATTTTTGAAAAGCAAAATGAATAAACAAAAATCTGCCTTAAAGTTACCTTGGAAATTGGGAGTTATTTAGACTTTTATTACATAAGTAAGCACATAAATGCTGCAGCCCACTGAGCATTACTAGATACCATTTTATACTTAGAATATTATTTCTGCTTTTTCTGCTCAAAATACAGTTATGGTTTAGATCTAATGCATTTATAACTATAATAGCGTCACACTTAATACCTACAAGCTTATTTTCAAAATCAAACCAAATTAACAGAAAATGGAACAAAGACAGAAATCAACTATTTTCTAGTTTCAAATTAGAATTGAGATTGCTCAGCCTGGAAAATCTGCTGTGTGTGCTGCGCTACCTGTTCATATTGACAGCAGTTTAGGAGGGCAAGCAAATAGCATTGAAACAACCAATCATCTTGCTTAATTTCAATGAAATTATTTACAATCTCATATAATTTTGTTCTAATCCTCCAAGAAACAGGGCAGATTAAAGAAACCTGCAGATTTAGTGTGGTGAACTGTAAGGATGCTAGAGAGAGGGCTACTCAGAAAGATTCTAAATTTCATTTTCAGCTCCTTGTACAGAGACTAACTAATTTTCCCTATCTTCAACTTAACTTTGAAGAAAGCAACTGTTATTCCTTAATCACATCTTATTTTCTACAGGATTCCACCAGTCTTTTGTACCTTAATAACATTTCAAAAGATTGAAGGTCTCGATTATTAAACAACTACTGAGAATACTGAGCGCTGTGTGTCCTAAGCATTACTGTGTGTAGAAAAAAGCCAGAGATACTTTTAAATTATATTGTAGCCTGAAACCAAAAAGAAAACCAGAACAAATAAGGTAACTATCACAGCAAACCTCAAGCAGCTCAGGATAAAACACCACTAGGAAACACACTGGGCTGGGTAGCAATGATTTCTCTGACAAAATTTTTTCTGCACAAGCAGCCCTGCTGTGTGTAGTAGGATAATGCAAGGGAAAATCAGATCTACAGAGTGATTTTTTGAGTTTTTTAGTGCTTTTCATTTTGGAATCTGAGAACAGCACTGTTGTCAAAATATTTATGCAGAAAAAAAATCAATGGGTATGCTTAGTTATTGCAAGACAGCTTCAACAAAGGAAGCTATCTTGAGATCTCAGCACCTCTTTATAAGCAGCCTGTAATAAGCAGGTGGATTTGGTCCTGTGAGCATCACAAGAAGCTTTATGCTGCATACCTTTCTAGATAGTAATAGATCAAACACAGAAAATGTAACTTCAAACTATACAGAAAAACTACCAAACATTGAAAGCAATAGGAATCCCTCTCTTGCGAAACTACTTCCCCCGTGAAGACTTAACATTGCCAGCTAGTTTACTGCTACAAATAAGTTAATTTTTAACTCATTTGGACTATAAATTTAAGATGACCTGAGGAACTAAAGAACAAAAGTTAATATTCTATTTGTACTTTGTACAATTGTCTAATAGTTGCTAATACAGACAGTAGTATACAAAACCAAACTGGGCTTATGTGTGACATGATAAAGTTCTTTTAATAAGCAAAAGAACTGCCCAGCCACTTAAAAATATGGCTCATAACACTGACAAAAAAGAACAGTCAAAACCACATGTTCAACTGCATGCCACTTCTGGCAATACAAACTAGAAATTTATTTCTGTATTTACTACTAAATTTGTTCTAGTAAAAAAAAAATAATTTTAAACATAATTTGGTTCCTGCATAAGTTTTAATGTGGCAATTCCCACATGTAATCACAAACAAGCATGAATGTATAAAAATTCCTATTTCACTTAATCTTACTGGTATCTCTCTGACATTCTGATTGGCCGTTCCTTCAGGAGAGAAAATGCTTGAAGTTGGAACACTTGGATTTTTGTCCTGCATCACTACAGAAGGAAGAAGGGGGACACCATTTGAAGGCAGGTAAGGTGAATGCATACGTTCAGCTTCTTCTGGAAGATTTAATTCCTTGTATTTTTCAAGATCCTCATCACAGCTGCTGTTTCCATGTGCCTGTTCTTCAACTTTTATTACTGTATCTTGATTTTCATTGGTAAGTGGATACTTGAAGTGATCTAACAAAGTCTCTTCCACATTTACAGTGGGTAAATGATTGTTTTGACTAGAGCACAAATCTTCTTCAATGGGATTATGAATTACTACAGTTTCCAGATTTAAGTTTTCAGAACTAACAGGATTATTTTGACTAAATATTACAGTCACAAGCCCACTGTCTATTATATCAAAGGATATCTCCATACTCATGGTCAGACTGTCAATGGCTTTTTTTTTTCCCCATTGAAGATAATTAGATTTTATATTTTTATATTCTTCTGAACAGTTTTTCTATCTAGAAGTGAATGAAATAGTCTTAATCAAACAACATGCTTATATAATAATGAAGATTAACCCAATTAACACAAAACTGTGGAATTTATAATCTAGAAGAGGTTCTGAATCTCAGAAAATGCAGGCCACCAAGCCAACATAAACCATCCGCTTTTACCAGAACACATTCTTTGTGCATTTTGAACATGTTAACAGCATTCAGAGTTAAATCAGAATTTTACTACTTAGCTTTAGTAGTCAAAAAAAAAAAAAACCAAAACAAACTAATAATTTGATGTAATACACTTAGCTTGGCTGAGAGAGCTGGGCTTGCTCAAC
Source organism: Forpus xanthops (assembly GCA_032466535.1). Classification (NCBI taxonomy): domain Eukaryota; kingdom Metazoa; phylum Chordata; class Aves; order Psittaciformes; family Psittacidae; genus Forpus; species Forpus xanthops. Next base: position 26,082 of record JASSUY010005138.1, read on the forward strand.
CTGGAGAAGAGACGCCTCCAGGGAGACTTTAGAGCAGCTTCCAGCACCTAAAGGTGCCACGAGAAATCTGGAGAGGGGTTTTGACAAGGACTTGTATTGACATGACAAAAGGGAATAGCTTTAAACTGACAGAAGGGAGATTTAGATTAGATCTTAGACAGAAGTTCTTCCCTGTGAGGGTGGTGAGGCCCTGGCACAGGTTGCCCAGAGAAGCTGTGGCTGCCCCATCCCTGGCAGTGTTCAAGGCCAGGTTGGACAGGCCTTGGAGCAACCTGGTGTAGCGGAAGGGGTCCCAGCCTGTGGCAGCGGGTTAGAACTGGGTGAGCTTTATGGACCTTTTCAACCAAAACCATTCTGTGAATCTATGATAATTTCACAGTTTTTTTATCAGTAAGTACCACATGAAGACCAAACCTTATCTGTCATGTCACTATTCCAATGAGCAACGTGAGCCAAAACACCTCTACTCACACACCAAGAGGCCCCATTATGAAAACACTGGCCAAGATACCCCTGCACTGCCACCACCACTGCTCCTAGGCTCAGACCCAGTCAATATGGGGCGGGAGAAGCCACACATGCCTCCAGCCAGGCACGGGATCGATCAGAGCTGAGGGCTCTTTGCCCCACATGAACAGACCACCACCACCACCACCACGGGGGCTGCATGGGGAGGCGAGCTCCGCCCGTAAGCTCCGGGTGCTCTGCCATCTCCCCCAGAGGATCCTCCTGCGGAAGGGGACAAGGCTCCAGCGGAACAGGACAAGGCTCCGGCGGAAGGGGACAAGGCTCCTGCCGCTCACCCTGCGCCACAGCAGCTCCTGCCGCCTCACAGGCTCCAGCAGCTCCGCTCCGCGCGACGCGACGTTAACGGCCGCCGTGCCGCTCGCACCGCGCGCAGAGCGCCCGCAGGGTTTATTCATTAGGATGTAACGTATAGTTCACCTCGTTAATCACACCGCGGTACAAGGAGGCAGAGAGGAACCAGGACCACGGCACCGAGTATGGGGCTGTGTGCTGTCACTCATGTAGAAGAGCGCACCAGTGAGAGCACACTGAAGCGCTGTGTCCATCGTACTGCTGAGTGTCCATAGGCTACACATATGACTAAGGGCATATGTATGAATATGAGCTTATGTATGAAGAAAGGCTGAGAGGTAGGACTGTTGAGCCTGGAAATGCAAAGTAGGAGAGACTGTGCAAAGAGGAGCCAGGCTCTTTGCCATGGTGCCCACTGACAAGACCAGAAGCAATGGGCACAAACTGAAACACAGGAGTGTCCTTCTGAACAGAAGGAAACTGAATTTTTACCACGTAGGGGACTGAGCATTGGCACAGGTAATCCAAGGAGGTTGTGGAGTCTCTGTCCTTGGAAATACTCAGAACACCCTTTGGACATGGTCCTGAGCAGCCAGGTGGTTGCACCAGAGGACTTCTGAAAGCCTCTTCCAACCTCAGCCATTCTGTGATGCTGTGAAATAGCCAACTTCCAGCTTCTGTGCTTCAAGCCCTTACTACAACTACTCTGTAAATCTGGGAATTGTCGCCCCAGTGCCACAAAGATTTCCAAGCTGAGAAAATACTCCACTACCTATGGCCATGTAAAAGTTTCCTTGAAAGCAGTAATTGAACCTCAACTTTTCCTTTTCTCTATTAATGCCTTCAGTTTCAGGAAGGGGTGGGGGGAAAGGCACAACATTTATTTTCTGTGCCTAGCAAGTTTCCTTGCAGTCTTTTTGTTCAGATTAAACACAACAGGGTTTACAACTTCAGTATCCAGTTTTGGTGGGCAATGTGTGAAATAGAAGCAGGAGCTAACATTAGTATCTAAGAGATGAAACGTGAAGTTGAAATCACTGTGTTGTTTCACGTAGCTAAGGCTGCAACATCCAGAAAAGCAGCAAGCTAAATGGCTGTAAAATGATCTATCACAAAAATGGCAGGTTGTGTAGAGGGCTTGGCATGGTGTTTTATTTAACAGGGTCAACTCTCTGTGCCAGAACTAGTTCTCCACTGCTTTACCATTCATACTTCACAGGTTATTCAATGTAAAGATCAAACCAGTGCTATCCACTAACTCGTAACCAGACTGTTTCATGTAAACATTCCATCAATTACTTGTGTCATATGAAAAAAGCTCATGTAAAGCAAGACCTGTGTTGTTTCTTCTTTCTATTGAACCTGAAAAAAAGAAAAGAAGTCCATTCCCACACTCCCTAGTAATTAGCAAGACATGTATAGGTTACTTCTAAAATTGACTGCTACTAGTAGTCTGGTACTACCATTTGAACCAGATTTAATAGCAGTGATTTCATAAGCTGTGAAGAAGATACGAAAGATATTAGACATTGTACTAGGTAGTGTAATTGTGAAATTTTATTTTTTTTGAAGTCACTGAAGAGGGTAGGACACAGCGACAAAGCATTGGATGTAAATAACCAACCACAGATGTAATTGAACAAAATATAAAAGAAGAACTCAAACTAGCTCAAATTAATATATTTTTATATGAGAAAACAGTTGGTACAAAGGCTGAATTAGAAGCATGAATTTCAAGGTCAGGGACACACTTCTTTACCTTTTCAAAAACCCAACCCTTCAAAGAATATTTAGTTAGGTATGGTGTTAGCCCTAAATAATGGCAGCCTTTAAAGGTATTTAATGCTTTCCTAATTTCTGGCATGAAATAGCGGCAATAAGATACTTGAAAAATGCACATTTGAGGTATTCCACCAATTCTACCCTGCTATTAAATAAACAGGTCAAGATATTGTCCAACCTGACTTTTACCAACTACTCAACCCATAGCTCTTAAATCACTAACTGAGAATAAATTAATCAAGGTTTTAGTAACAAATTAGTAGTTTTCCTGAAAATCAATATGAACAAATATACGAATAGTCCAGAAATATATTAATATTTCTGGAATATAAACTTTTAACTTTATTATAGAGTACATTGTACTAGAAGGTTCATTTAAATCTAGGTAATTTCAGTCACATTCCTATGGCTTTTGAGCAAAAAAGCAAGCAGTTTTACTGTATGTACTCAATATTGAACATCAAGACTTAAATTAATTATTAAGAACCTACATTCACTGTGGATTTCTAAGATTTACATCCAAAAAGCATAGTTTATTTACATGCTTTGATATTTTAAAGAAAATGAAATAAAATCTTATCTGTTTAAGAATTATGATCTATCCCAAATTAAAAAGATACATTTAATACCACAAAATGTTTAAAACATTTACAATTAAAAAAAAAGAGCTTTCTGTGCTGACTATCCTAACTCTCTAAGAATGTAAAATTGCATTGATAACTGCACTAACTACAATTAGACTTGAAACATTTAAAACCTGAGAGTCATATCTAAACTTTTTTGAAGAAAATCCTACAAGCCCTAAAGTTAATTTAAGCACAGATTGGTCAGTGGTCAATAAAATAAAATAAAATAAAAGGGGGGGGGGGTTAGAGAACCCCCAGTGCATTATTTATGCAGCTCCCAAAGAATGTACCACTGTAAAATTGTTGCAGTAGTTTGACAAATACCAGGCCTGCCAGCCACAGTAATGCTTATTTCAAAGTGTCCAAATGAGTGTCTTTGGCCAATTCCTGTGAAGGTTCCTTTATAAGCATGCACCTGGGATCTTTGAAGTTTTCCACCTCAAATACTTGTACAGGTGTTTTAATAGCTAGATCAGAGTAAAAATGAAAATAACAAAAACATGAAGAGGCATAGAAAGTTAAGAAATACTGGCCAGAAAACATTCAAAGTCCAATGAGAAGTTCTGTCTCATCCCCAAAGGCCTTTTGAAATCAGCATAGCTGTAGAGCATCATTCGCTGTACTTCCAAACAGCATGTACCTTACATTTAAAACAAAAGACTTGTTGCCCTAACAGGTACACTTTACTGCACTGCAGGATGTAAAAAGAAACCACACCTAAAAGCCTGGGGAAGAGAAGCATTACATACAAAGTTACTCTGTTTTGTAGTAGCTCCTTTATTTCTGTGCTTGGAAACACTAGGGTCCTTTTTGAATGAAATAGCTTTCCCCTTCCTTCTTGTATCCTTCAGATCCTGCTTGACCAAAACCATCCCCCCTGGAGGAGTTTGAAGCGGCCAGAACTTTCCCATTCTGGAGCTATTTTCCACTGCATTAATAGCACGGCCTTCTCATGCAGGAGGTTGGCAAAGTAGTAGTGGTCCTTCCAGGCTGAAAGCAGGCAACCTGCAATTGATCAGCCTCCGCAGCAGCCTGCTTCATAGGCTATCAGACTGGTTGCTTTTAACTAAATTGGTGTTCCCTTGGACCCAGCAGCTCTCACCTCAAATGACCAATGATACCACTCACCAAACTAAACGCAGGTGTATCTGTAGATCTGAAACAAAATTATTCATGCATTTCATTGGGACTCATAGGAGCATTTAATTAGAGCTGTAAACCTAACTGCATCCACCATATGGCAATATAATCGGTTCTACTCATGCCACATCAATTTAACTTACAATTTGAAAACTACATCTGAAATACTATTACTTCACCTCCTTCACCACTAAGACAATGTAAAACCAGCTCCCACAATCAGGAATTTTTCCTGGGTTTAGGATCTTTTTTTTTTTTTTCCAAGGCACTCAACTGAACAAGCACACAGGTCCATTTATTTATAGAGAAAGAAAATCAACGATGTGGCAAACATGCTTGTAAAGTAGTAAGAAGAATGTGGTACCTGCTACTTAGGTGACATAATTTACTACCTGATGTAGCACTACTACAACAGTGTTGTGGGGTTTTTTTTTTCCAAAACCCCCAAAGTTTCTGCAACTTTTTGTGTTACAATGGGGTAAGGGGGGTTTTGTCTGCTTTACAGAAATTTCCTTTTAAACACCCCCCCAAAAAAAAAACAAAACAAAACATAACAAAAAAAAAAAACCCATCCAAACAACAGAAAACAGTAAAGAGCCAAAAGTTTTGTCATTCTTTGATGTAAAGCAGCCGATGCATTGAAGAACATTCTGCTATTAATACATAGCAAATCGAACTTTTTCTAATATTTACATTTAAGATGGTGTGTTTTATCCTTCTGATTCTGGAATACAAGTAGACTAATTTCAAGTAAGAAAAGAGCAAGTGTGTACAAAATAAGAGAAAACTGCAGGAGTTAGAATATACATGGTTTCATGCAATGATACTAAACCACTAGAAACAGACAAGATTTCAAAAGCCATCCTTTATGGAACAAACTCTTCCAAACTACTGGAAAAAAAATTGACACATTCAATACATTGCTAAGGTTTTCATAGGTGATCAAGAAGATGCTGACTCAGCTTCTTTACCAGCTACTGTTTGACAAACCTTGCTTTCATTCACTGCGCAGAAGAGTTCACATCCCACAACAGGAGACTGCTTGGTACCAATAAGGCAAATCACTTGTTACAGTTTTTGCTAAGGTTAAATAAATGCATGATGTCAACCATTGCTTTTGCGATGTGTTTCCCAAAACGATGAGAGTCCTTTAAAAAGGAACAAACAAAAAAACAAAACCAAAGAGTTGTACTGTCAAACAATAGTTTTCTTTTAGACAAAAGAAGAAACCTTTTAGCAGTTTTTAATTTTGGAGCTTACAGAACTAGAGTACCTATTTCACCATAAAATGAGGAATTTAAATGACAAAAATATTTAATTTATACAGATTAATCTAGGTGTCTGCTATTACTGAGTTCATCATTATGCGTTTACTTTCCCACAAAAAGAACCAAGATAATCTCCTTTTGAAATCAGATGCCTCTATAGCTTTCTGTGACTTTAAAATATCTGTGTTTCAGTACTGTTTTCTTACACAAGATTTTGCAAAAGCTAATTTTCAGAAAACAAAAGAATGTTCAAAAATCTCTCACTAATGACACAGAAATACTGAAAGAGCAGAAAAAGTTTTTCTATTTTAAGTTCCTATGAAAACCCTGATGTTTTTACCATTGAAAAATTACCTAAACTATTGAAAATGAAAAACACAGTTGTTTATCTGTAAACAAACTATGAACTTGCTATGTTTATTCTAAGTGTGAGATGAAAGGTACAAGGAAGAGGTAGGATTAGAACAATAAATTATTAGCTACATTACAAGATCTACTACAAAGACCCTACTAATACCGAGGCCATGCACATGAAATGCTGTCTTTTCTGTATGACCTTTGACCAGCAAGTAAAACACACAGGGGAATTTAATGTACAAGCTAACAGTCATCTGAAGAACAATTTGAACTGTGAAAAAATAGAGTTGTATTTCCTCATCTTTAATGATTAACCAAAAGTACCAAGATCTTTCAGACAAGTTAAGTTCAAACAAGGAAAACTAGTTCAGTTATGCTACCCTGAACAAACTCCGCATACTTATTAAAGTCATAAAAATCTAAAAGGGAAAGATGATTTGCATGCCTCTGCAACAGCAGACTACTCAATAGATGACATCTACTACCTTCTAATAATGGGTGTTATTCTAATAAATTTTTCATCAATTATGTTTCTGAAGCACAAGATTACAATTTATGTGCCGCCTTCTTTCAGTATGATTTAAACCAAAAAGATGTGAAGGATAGGGAGCATACGTTTTACTCTGTCTTTACAACTGCAACCAGAGAAAAATCAAAGCAAAACTGTAACAACAAAAAAAACTTACTGTTTATTGGACAGGTATGAGACATTTTACATGAGTTCCAAGGAGCTACTCTATGTAAAGACAACTCTGGGCCACATGCTTTGTTTATGCTTGAAAGCATAAGTGAAATAGAATATGGCTTCCTTGGTTCATAAATGCATCACTTTTATAAAGTGGAGAAAAAAAACCCACCCCCAACAAAACAGCATATGTTGAGGAAGAAAAGGCAAATTGTAACTGTATGTTGCAAATTTTAATTTAATTTAGAGAATTTGTAGAACAGTTTTATAAGCAGGTATCAGAACAGATTTATTAAACTGTACAAAAGGACCGATTCTTACCGTCTTAGAGCAAGATATTTTGCTGGAAACATGAAAATGGATGGAGCTTTCATCCAAAATAATATAAGAAACACCGTAACCATCATCAGCCACCTAGGAGAAGAGGAGAAAAAAAAGGTCTGGACTTTTTTCCCTCTATTCCTAAATTATCTTATACATAACTACACAATTCTTACTGTGCAGTTTTTAAAATATGCTGGAATCTCTCTTTAAGCAAAACTTAAGCTTTTGCATTTAATGCATCGTTTCTGAAGACTGATTCTACTTAAGCAAACTATTCTAGTCTCATCTGAAGTGCATAGGATGTATGTCAGTAATATTTCTCAGCTTTAGGTTTTGTTTTTTTTTTAAATAGAATACTTGTTCAAAGACCTTCTGCTATCAAAGTCTGGTCCAAAACAGCTATTCAGCTTCCATGATTAAGTAGAAAGGAATCATAGAATACTTAGTGTTGGAAAGGAGTTTAAGCTTATGTAGTTCCAACTGCCTGCCATGGGCTAAGATGCTTCACACTAGACTACGTTGCCCAAGACTCTGTCCAACCTGGCCTTGAATAATGCCAGGTATTGAGCATTTACCACTTCTTTGGGTAACCTGTTCCAGTGCCTCACCACCTTCACAGTAAAGAATTTCTTCCTTATATATATCCTGAACTTCCCCTGTTAGAGCTTAAACTGATTGCCCCTTGTCCTATTGCTATAGTCAGTGATGAAGAGTCACTTTCCAACATCCTTGTAGGCTCCCTTCAGATACTGGAAAGCTGCTATGAGGACACCACACAGCTTCTCTTGGCCAGTCTGAATAGCCTCAACTTTCTTAGGAATAAATTAGTTCATTTGCATACCTGAACTTTCTGTTTCATAAGATCACTCTGCACATTTAAACAAATACAGTATATAGACGCAAAGTATGCAAGCCTTGTATTATAAAAGATTACCCAAAGGTAAAGTCATCTGACCCTACAGCAAAGATATGATTATGAACACCTGTATCACAAACAGAGCTCTAGTCTCATTTCAGTATTAGCAGCATTAACTGCCCCAGGTTTCAGTCTGAGGTTACAATCTAAGTATACCTAGTAAACACAGACTATCCTGCTGCTACCTTCTTCTCTTTCCTAACTCAAAGGTTCACAACATTCAAGAGCTTTGCTCTCACTGCTGCTAAGCAGCCTCAGAGTCTGCTCTCTGTTAATGCTATAAGGTTATAGTCTACAGAACACTTGGAAAATAAAGAAACAAACAAACAAAAAAACCAACCAAATAACAAAAACAACCACCAGTACACACACATGGAAAAGCCTGGTGTACTGAATCTTTGGGCTACTTCTCCAAGCCAAAGAACAGTTTTTGTAAGGATATAAGAAATTCTTTTTCATTTTGGGCAGTGTCCACTCACAGCCCAGAAAGCCAGTCATATACTGGGCTTCATCAAAAGAAGCATGTCCAGCAGGCCAAAAGAGGTGATCCTGCCCCTCTGCTCTCATGAGACTCCACTGGGAGTATTGTGGACAGTTCTGGTGTCCTTAACATAAGAAGAACACGGAGCTGCTGGAGCAAGTCCAGTGGAGGGCCACAAGGATGATCAGAAGACTTGAGCACCTCCCGTATGAAGACAGGATGAGAAAGTTGGTGTTGTTCAGCCTGGAGAAGAGAAGGTTGTGTGGAGACCTCATAGCAGCCTTCCAGTATCTGAAAGGGACCTACAAGGATGTTGGAAATGGACTATTCATCAGGGACTGTAGTGATAAGACAAGGGGTAATGGGTTAAAAATTAAACAGGGAAAATTCAGGTTAGATATAAGGAAGAATCCTTTACTATAGGGTGGTGAGGCACTGGAATGGCTTGCCCAGGAAGGAGTTGTAAATGCTCCATCCCTGGCAGTTTCAAGATCAGGCTGGACAGAGCCTTGGGTGACATGGTTTAATGAGAGGTGTCCCTGCCCATGTCAGGGGAATTGGAACTAGATAATCTTAGGGTCTTTTCCAATCCTAACCATTCTATGATGAAGGGAAAAGTAAGCAGGGTTATTTGGAAAGACAACTGAAGAAAGGAAAACAGAGAAATGAAGAAATAGTAAGAAGGAAGCAGTTAATGTAGCATTAGCAAAAACAAAAGGAAAGTGTTAGAAATTCCTGTAGCCAAAACCCTATTTTACCACCAGACTACACCGTTTTGGAGATTCTGAATACTGACTTCATAATTGGCTGGAGCAAGCCAGTTTCTCACATAGGAGCAGCACTGTAATAGTTAGTCTTCCTTGATATTGTAATTTAAGCTCATTCTAACTTCAAGAACTACTAAAAGCTGCATAAAATGTGAATACACAAGCAATAACAAAACAACAAACCAAACAAACAAACAAGTAAAAAACAAACAAAACCCCCGAAATTCCAGCTTGAGAAACTAGCCAAAATACATTGTAACTGTCATCCTAATCTGTGTGGCAAAGAGCAGTCTTGCAGTGCCTCTCTTTATTTTATTAGAAATGATTTTTGAAAACAGATTTATCTAGTCTACAGCCCCATAAATTCTGCTTAACAGAGCTTGTTAACAATAATATTGTCGTAATCAAATCTTCAAATCCCAGAAAAAGACTACAGCAAGTCAGCAACTTGTGAAATCTCTAATAAACTAGTTTCACAAAAGTCTACAGAAACAGTAGAACATGGTTTTATTTTTGGCTTAGCCATTATTCACAATTAGAAGGGCAAGTAGAACGAGTGGCTTAATTCAGAGGAAAAGTATGAACAGTTTTTTAAAACTTACAAGAAAGCAAGGACAGGCATCCTGGGAAGAATACAGGGATGTTATGGGGGAAGCTAGGGACCAGGTTAGGAAAGCTAAGGCTCACTTAGAATTAAACTTGGCTAGGGATGTTGGGACCAGTCTTGTTCAACATTTTTGCTGGTGAAATGGAGAGTGGGATTGAGTGTGCCCTCAGCAAGTCTGCTGATCAAAGATCTGTGGCTCGGTTGATGCGTTGGAGGGAAGGAATGAATCCAGAGGGACCTTGACACACTTGTGAGGTGGGCTGATGCCAACCTCATGAAGTTTAACCATGCCAAGTGCAAGG
>JASSUY010005139.1:0-18840 GCA_032466535.1 Forpus xanthops
ATCCAATATAAACTTCCCCTGTTTATGTTTTAACCCGTTACCCCTTGTCCTCTCACTACAGTCCCTAATGAACCATCTTTATTATTAAAATATGCACCCAGGATCTTCTGGCTATTTTGGCAGACAGAGTTATTCAGTTCATTCAGTGTGTTCACAGATCACATTTTCTCAGTGTTTTGTTCAAGCTTTATTGTGTTGATTAATCTATCACAAACCAATATTAGTGGAATGCCACAGTCACACCTGTACTGAAGTTAAATCGTGAAGTGCTACATCCTGGAACTATAATACAGCTGCTCTTCCTGGTTAAAAAGCACCCACAACTAAAAGTATGATGTGGCCTATCACATGCTTAGTTTGGGAAGCCAAGGCTATTCAAAATAATTACTGGAAAAGTAATCTACTTTAGTTATATATAAGCTCTTCTTGCTACACTGAGTAAACAGTTATCTTTGACATCATTATACTCCAAGACTCTTTCTGGGCAGTAATGCATATATAACAGCCAGTGGAAGGTGTCAGCAGTTCAAATGGTCTACATGAGGTTACACAAACAGGCTAAGGCAAAACAGAGAAATGTCTGTCCTGAGATTAGCATGTGAACTGTGAGAACAGCTCTTTCAGAATACAATTGAAGTCTCAAGTATTATGGCTGCCACAAGAGTGAAATCCTAATCACTTTATTCACTATGTAATGGGTTCAGCACTTCTCAATTTTGCCATGCAGCACTGCTGTACAGGATTACTCAATAAAACAATGCTCACTTCCTAAGACCAAGACAGGCAGTCCTTGACATGAGTAATAATATTTGTTATTTCTATTTTAAAGACTGCTACTTCATTAAGGACTAGTAATTATTATTTTAACTTTATTTCAAAGAACAAGAAAGTGTTTGTCAGTAGAAAGAACATGGAAAAAAAAAAAAAAGAGGTAGCTCTTTGACTTGAGTTTAAATTAAGAAAACATCAGAGAGAATGCAGCCAAAGAGACTATGGCAGATCAAGATTATACAAGCACAAAAGAAAGGTATTTTTAAAAAATAAGCCACCAGCCAATTTAGCAGAAATGTCAATATAACCTTTTCTAGGTCTGCGGTCTGAAGTTTCATCAAGGCATATGTTCCCAGAATATCTTCAGTAGAGATGCAGGTATTCAGACTGCAGATGTTCCACAGACAGCTCATTAGTCACACAGTGCTCATTTCTAACAAAGAAACTTCAATGACATACAACAACAACAGTAATAGAGTGTGTTAATTATATTACATTTGGCTGGAAGCAATTTTTATTATTAAAGAGGTCACAGGCCTGGGAGTGTCAAAAAGATGTCCTCAGAGAGACAGTAAGCTTTTCTATAACAATCTCTATTAAAAAACAGCCCATGCTGTAGAAGTCCTGAGCATCAGTACTTATAGCTGTTCCATTTGCCTCATACTTTAGCCATATGCAAGCATCCATTCAGTTAATATCTGCTTCCCTCCTGATCTAGTTTGCATTAATTGCTCATTCCCTAACACAGAGATCATTCCTATCCCCTTCATTTAGTGCAAGCCCATCTGAAATACAAGCAACAAAAATATCTCTTCCTGGAACTTTTACAATAATTTTAGAATTGCTCTTTTATTTGTCACTTCATAATGATTTTCTCATTTTCATCTTTTCATCATTTATTATTCATGAGATAGAAAGAGCACAAACATGTTGAAGAAAACAGTCTATTCAAAATATCACTAATTCGCAGGTTCTTTCATGAAAACATCTCAGAGTAAGGGTCTAGAAAACTATAGAATTCCTATAGCAGAAGAAACCGCAGAAAAAGGTAAGGGCATTTCCCCCCACACTGTAATGCCGATGAGGTAGAAGAATCTGAAAAAAATAGCAGAATTTGCTATTCATATATGAGTTATCCTCCCCACTCTTGAATCCAAGTAGAATCAGAATTGTACTTACATTAGCAGGATACTAGGTCTCCTCTACATGACTGCCCACATAGCCTCTCCATCTAAAGGAAATCTTTGCACAGAACCTGTGGATCTCTGACAACAGCACAGCATCCTCTGACAATGAAAGAGGAATCAACTAGAGTTGTGGAGACCTTTCACACCCTAGCTGCTTCAACACCCTCAGGCCACAGGGATGGGCTTTAACTTCCTTACCTTTTTACCTGCTTTGTGTCCCAGAAGCATTTCTACCTCTAGAAAAGACTGTTCTGCTTCAGATCAAGCCAGTATCTAAAAGTATGGCAGAATCTCCCTTTTAGAAGGCTCCTTCTTTCTGGTCTACAGAATGAAGACCAGGCAGTACAACTCATGAGAAAGGACCTAGGCATGGATAGTAAAATCTCTGGTGCACTCCTGCAGGGGTCTCTTCTTTGTTCAGGCAACAAATTCTCTTGCTCTGCTGTCTGAATTGCAGTCAAATAAGGTACAGCCACCCACTGGCTGAACCAAGGCCCCTGAATTTCAGTGCTTTCATCACTGAATTATAACATTGCAGTAACCAACAAAAAAGGTTTTTTTGGATCACACACTGGTAGAACTAAGAGAAACAAGAATGAAGGGCCAGCTGTTGTAGATATGGCTTGATCTGGAGATACAAGAGAACTTAAGGTGGTCAAAATGACCAATAATTAAGACGATGCCAAGTGAGATTCAGTTACACCTGTAGCTTACTTTTCCCCTGCAACACTTCTCTTGCTCTGCTAGCTGCTCAGGCACTTTCATTCTTCAATAATGCACCATAAAGCATTACTGCAAAAGGACTTTTTACATAAAGAGGACTCTCAAACAAGCAAACAAAAAGCCTCATCAAAACCAAAACAGAAAACAAACAAAATCAGTGTAATCAATGCACTGTTCATCTTCCCTACTAAGCTCCTTTTAACTCCAGCAATTTACTCTCCATTAGAAACTAAACTGGGTAAGGGGGCCTCTGCATGGTTGCTTCCTCTTTTAAATTTGGAGTCCAAGGCTCATGCAGCGTGCTATGAATGATTTTTAATTCATTAAAAAATGAATAAAAAACTTGAGTAGAATGAAAAGATGCAAATAAAAGATAAAACAGGTCAGTCTGGCTGATGTTGGAATGATTAGCTCCAAACAACTGAAGAAGCATAATAAGATACTTTTGTTAGTCTGAACTGTGTTTACCTAGGTTAAAAAAAATAATTATATTGTTATAGACTAATCACAGTTTTACCTTAAAATGCCCTGCTCTGGCACCCTAATCTATAGACTTGAACACTTACATGGACGCCAGAGTTCTGTCTAAATAAAGACCCTTCCTAGCTGGTTTTCCTGTCTCTGTGATTCAAGAAACCACCTGTTCATCTAGTAACCAAAGATAATTAGCCCATAACTGCAGCTACTTACATGTTGCCTGTTCTATTTGCAAATCCCTGAAACCCTATTATGTCCAATTAGTTGTTTGTTTGGATTGTTTTTCCCTTCTAGCAGCTGGAAGAGGAGAAACTCTCTTTTAAGAACTTAATCTCTCATTAGTCTTTCCACTGAATATGCCACTCTGCTATCATTAGGCAGTTATAAGTTACAAAACTTTGCCTTAATAAACCAGATGCTTACTTTCTATACTTACTTTCCCTGTACCTGACACCTGATACTGAGATCAGCTGTACGCACTTCATTGTACAGATACCACAGACAAGTACATTTAATAGCGACCCAAAATCTGACTCTAAATTACTTCAATACTGTATTCACATTCTCCCTGAGTCAATGTAGGATACTTGCAAAATACTGTTTTTAAGGTTCTTGATTTAGTCACTTAACTACATATTCCTTTTTAAAAATAATCTATTGCCATTTCTACAATTTTACTTCATAGCTACATTCAAACAAAATTATTTATTTTAGTTTCAAGTTGTGTATTTTAACAGGAACATATAAAGTATATGTTGCCTTGAAGAGCACTAGAACTCAAAATACTTAAGATCCACACAGGAGTTGCCTTTTGTGCACAGCAGATAGGCAAAGAAGAGGATTGTCCATAGATCATTATAATTTTCTCAAGCTACATGATACTATATGGAATAATCAGATGTAAGTTTTCTCCAGGCCAGAATTATTTATTACTTGTACATTAATGTAAGTTCAATGTCTTAATTCCTCCTGAAACCACAACTCCTTTCAGTTCTGTTCCAAGTAATGAAGACACATACTGACACTCAGAACTGAGCATCCAGGGTTTCTAGTGCCACCTGCAGAGAGTTGGCCAACGAGGTGTTTATCCCAAAGTCTGCCCAAGGTCTGTTACAGGGACAACAGAGGGCAAGGTATCCTGCAGTCTATCCTGTATGGCAGTTCATTACCAGATATTAAGAAAGCTATCAGACTCTTCAATATTTAGGAGTTTAGCATTCTCCTTAAGTGAGTTTATCTGACCACTAAATAAATTTAGTCTCCCATCTGTTCTACTCCTTCAAGTAGTGTCATTGCTTGTCTCTGATGCTGCTTTCCTATTGCTAAATCAATGCCAGCTACTGTCTCTCTGGTGGCCTGGCTTGTATTTGTTGCCTATCAGATGGTCTTAAGGATCTTGTGCTGTGTGACTTTTCTACAAGAGATGGTGTATCCAAGCCACCATTTTAATCCACTGCCAAAATCTTCTCTGGAGCTAGGTGATGAGCACTGTCAAAGCCTCTGAAATGACCAGCAACTGTAGAAGTTGGGCTTTTGTCACTCTTCAGAAACATAATCTGGCCTTCATCAAAGAGGTAGAGGTATACAGCTGCATTCTGGCTTTAAGGACACATTTTCATGCTGCTGTCACCACAGCAGTTGAAGAAAAACAGTATGCCTTCTGCCTCATTTTGCCAAAAAAAACCCATGAAATTTGCTTGCTCACCTTGAACCTTGGTATTTAGACTGACTGCTTTCCACCACTAATGCTACTTTCATTGACAGGTCTTTGCAATGTGTCTACCTAAAGCATTTCTGAAATGTCAGAATCCCCAGAATACCCAGCTGTAAAGCTCTAGAGGCAGATTAGTCTGAAAATAAAAACAACTTCTGAGAATACAGAAAACTCATTAAATTTGCCAGTGGTTTTAGTTATCATGATAATTTGAATCTGATTTTATAATTTTATACTGGTTTACTTTTATTTTTTCTATTTCAGAAGAATATGGTTTTTCAAATATTCTATTCAACATGCAAAGTCAGTTTCCATTATCTGTATCAAAGAACATCTTTGTAGCTACCTTCTTACTTGTCCAGCACAAAAGGACAATATTCACTTCAAGAACTTTTGCTTCATGGAACATTTATGGACTGGGAACTTCTACTGCAGTGTTTTTAAAGTGAACTATTTTATTGCAGCACATTCAAGAGAAAGCTATTGCTGCACCAGAATCCCAAGAATTTTACAGAAATAAAAAAAAAGGTAAAAGTCATCATAAATTCTGACCCCTTCTAAATAAGAATGGAGTGAGAGATCAGTTGGCAGACTATTTGGTCTCTGGAAAATAACCAAACAAAAACCACTACATTATGACATGAGAGGCAGCGTTCTTTTGCATGATGCTCTAAGAAATGAGGATAAGAATTCAGTGGTATATTTTTGAAACTATGAAAGCAATTACAAACATCTTAGTACTCAGCATTCGGCTCACTGAAAAATGGATTTGCATTAACAATAAAACCTGAAACTAACATTTTCCTTATAATCTCAAGTAAATGCCTTAAAGGCTCTTGGTTATTTCTGGCTAAAAATAGCTTAGGAAAAACATGCCATGGCTCTGACACAGGAGGGAAAAAAAAGCAATCAATTCAGTACCACAAGTGCCAAAGTAGCAGCATGAAAACCCAGGTTGCTAATGAAATTGTGTAAAATCCCAAATCAATTTTAAGAGGTACTTTGTTTGTCTACTTAAAAAATGAAACCTTACAAAAAGGATTGCATCTCAGTGCTGCAGCTCAAAACTTGCGTTCAGAAAATTCTAGCCTAAATTCTAACTTAACTTATTTTTTATATTGGTTGTAGTTAGCATGCTTGCTTCATTTAAACAGTTATGTCATTAAGTGTTTGGATTAAGCATTTTCATACTCCATCTGCACAATTAAGTAGTAGTGGGTTTATGGTGGGAAATCTCTTGCTACAGTGATTGCAGTAGCTGATCTCTTTTTCATGCAAGCTGGTCATTGTCTAATACCCTACATGATGCACAAAAAGAAAACCTAGTTCTATACTTTCTCAAATGCACATAATAACAGAAATAAAGTGCTTTCAGCTTTATGGTATCCATTACAATTAATTATTCATTAAGCCCTTGGTATTAACTGTGAAAAAGCTCTTCTTTTTGAGTAAGTGGAACTCCATTAAAATTTTACAGGCACCTGAACTGACTGCAAATGAAAGCAGATACTCATTGGCATTCTGTGAAAAACAAAGGCCTTTTCTCGATGAAGTTAAATATTTGACGCAGGATTTTACTATTCTGAATTTCTTTCCAATCCTAACTATTCTATGATTCTATAACAGATAGCACAATGTTTCCACAAGTAGGTAAGAATGCTAAGAATGTGTTTTATATTTCAAGAGGTAAGGCAAATAACAAAAGATGAATATTTTATAGCGGTTTAATGCCTTTATAAAATTAATAGTTATATTTACAATTGTTCAGAAAAGTTAGCTCAGTGTCAATAAGACTGTCCATTATGCTATCATAAATCAAGTAACAAATGAGAAGTCGCTCAGAACCTATGATAATACATAAGTAGAAAAAACATCCAAGAAGACTATATGCTAGAAATAGGTGAACGGAAGGGATGAACTGTACTACTGTGAAAAACCTATTTCCACCAAGAACTGATTATTGGTGGGGTTTTAGTTAGCAGCTTACTGAGCTGACAGAAGCTCAAGACTTTGTAATGAATTCCTTCTCCCTTCAGGATTAGAATACCATGAAACAAAGATAGCATTTTACCTTTTCAATTCTGTGTTAAGTCCTGTCTTCTTGACACCTCATTTGTCAAGGTTAATATTTGCCTTTCATTATCACTAAATAAATTCTGCTTATTACAGATACTGAAGTTGCCTGGCATTTTATAAAAAAGTCAGCATTTGCTGTGTTATGAAGTTTGCCTTGTAAGTATTTTAAACTCTATTCTTCCTCTAGGGGAAATGATTTCTGTAACAATGGCTATTCTAGATGTCTATTTTGGGATGATCCTATATTTAAATGATTGCACAAAGTTGTCATTAAAAATACAAATGGCAGACAATTCAGCAGAACTGCCATAGCCCTCAGATTCCTTCATACCCATTCCACAGCCTTCGAATACCGGTAATCACTTGTATTGATTTTATAATGAATGCACATGAGATGAAGGAAGTGTTGACTTATTTTGCTTTGCCACATTCAATGCTGTTTTGCATGCCTAAAGTGAGGTGCACTGTCCTGCTGAGCTTATTAAAAAGTGACATGGTCTAGGGTGAGGCATCCCTGCCCATAGCAGGGGGGTTAGAACTAGATGATTTTAAGGTCGTTTCCATCCCTAAACATTCTATGATTTTAAGGTCTGTACTTCTCTAGGGCTTTCTATAGGTAACTTCCAATTTGCTTAATATTAAACCAAGGATGGAATTCTGATGTACACATTAATAGGCAATGGGGTTTTGTGAAGTTGTTTTTTTTTCCCCCATCTTTTTATTTGCCACCATTTCAACAATATTCTAGATCTTTGCAGGGAGGAAGAAGTAAGCATACTCTGAAGCATTAAGTTTATTTTGACACATTAAAAGGATTCAAACTTCTGCTGTCCGTTTTAAGTATTTCCTCATATCAGTTGCATATAAAACTGCTTTTGAGATATACATGTCTGAGTTCTAAAGTATGTACAGTGCAGTCTGGTCAAATTATACTTGATGCCCTATTATTTTATCAGTGCCAGTACCTGGGATTTTAATACTCTTCAGTGCTACTTTAGATCATAAGACAGGGTGAATTGCACTTCTCAGTGACAGAGAAAAGAAAGCATTTCAATCTTTTGAAAGCAACTGCCTCAAAAGCTTTTAATTTCAAAGTGCCTTTCCTCCCTCTTAAGAGAAGCAGTCCCTTTCCACCTTGCTCATAACAGGTCAGTTTAGATATGTACCACAAAACCACAAAAGGATAACACAATCTGCTCCACTGCTACTGCACACTGGCAGTGTTAGCAGTTTTTGTGCTATATACGTGGAGTTACTCAAACCCCTAGTTGGGAATCAAGTGCGACTACAGAAGTCCACAGCTAAAAGTTAGAATGAACTACAAGGAAACAATTAAGAAAAGTCTGGAAAAACAGCAATACCAGTTACTGCCTCACTAGACACAGTAACTATGGTGGAATTGAAATTTATTATAGGTAGCATATGCTTTGATTCAAAACAGCGCCTCAACAAAGCAGAATGCTATACAAATAAAAAATAAAAAAAAAAAAAAAAAAAAACAAAAAAACAAAAACACACTTATTCTTAATTAATATAGAACCTGGGTAGCTTTTTACACAGGAAGATACTTCTCATCACGGGGTAAATATAATTGCTGAGGTGGATATATATTTAAAGTAAAGAAACAAAGACTGCTAAGCAACTAGAAAAGTTGGAGTGAAGTCATACTAATACTAAATGTAACAGAAATTTTGAAAAAGAAGAGAAATTAAAATGTAACAAGAAGATGGCATGAAAAAAAAAAGGTGGTTTAGGTGGAAAATGAGAAAAAGTATGCTAACATACTGATCCAACAAACTTGAAATCACAGTGGAAAGCTGAATGATCAGAGGGAATGATCAGAACACCAGTCTGGTTTATCCTGCTATTCAGATATTAAAAAAAAAAATAAAATAAATCTTTGCCTCAATCCCAAACCCAAGTCCTAGATGTTCAGCTGATGTTAAGTAGCATGTCTCTTCTGAATATGGTCTTTCTCAGGAGTGAGAGCAGTTCCCTATGATTTGAATTCTGATATTTCACTTCATGATATCTGTCACTGCATGCTCATCACAGCCACCAAGTTAAAATTTTCTAACTGTTCACACCATCCAGCTAACAAAAAAAACTAGGGAACTTTAAACTGGACCCAACTAAAACATGCATATTTAAGAGAAACTTCCTTAAAGACTAAAAAATTCATACCTCTTCTCTCTGATGCACACAGGCTAGATAACCCTACAGTAAGAACCTGAAAAGCAAGAATCATAGAATCATAGAATAGTTAGGGTTGGAAAGGACCTTAAGATCATCTAGTTCCAACCCCCTGCTCTGGGCAGGGACACCTCCCACTAAACCATGCCATCCAAGACTATGTCCAACCCAGCCTTGAACACCTCCAGCAATGGGACATTCACAGCTTCCCTGGGCAACCCATTCCAGTGCCTCACCACCCTTACGTTCCTGTTTTATTGCTTACTTCCATCTGTTACCAAGTAAGCTGTGCCTCTTCCAAGAACCCTGTTCACTAGTCATTCTCCTGTCTTTCAACCTGTCCTGCTGTTCATGAAACAGGGCAATGCACATTTTTGCCAAATCAACAAATAAATGGGGATTAGAGCCAGATGCAGATACACTCTTAAGTAAAGTTTAAAAGGATGTTGTGTTTTTGTCCAGAGAAGGAGGAGTATGTTTTGAACAACACAGAGTATGCATATTATATTATAATTAAATGTAATCATAAAGTTAATTATAAAGCTTTATCTTTGTTAAATTACATTAGTTAGCCAAGAAAGAACTGTAGAAACTCCACTGACTTACACATGGTTCAAAACTTTCAGTTCAAATACTCTCTGAAGAGCAATTTTAAAATTGTATTAGCTAGTATCTTTCTACTATAATCAGGAACGAGTTTCAATGGAACACAGTATTATGGTAATTCTCTGCTTGAAACTTAATTTTTTTCTAGTAAATCTTCCATGAATTTCTGAATAAACACAGTCCATCAGCACTATGTTGCTTTAGGCAACTACTCAGTATATCTTTTTTCAGTAGTTGTTACACAGAGAAAGGAAGAGAATGCACCATTAGAAACTTTCCCAGGTTCCAAACTAATAAGATTTCACTGCTAAAATTTTATTCAAGCAAATTATATTCTTCTTTCAACTTACTTGAAAAGAGCTTCTAATGTAACTTATTTCATAGATAAAAATTGTTGCAGTAAAACTGATTAAAATATATTATTTATTGTTCAAAGTTTTCTTTGCTTCAAGCAAGGTATGTATACCTTTCATCAGGATTACCTATTTTTATCAAGTATTTTTAAAAAGTATATCACTCAATTTAAATTCAATATATTATACCTGTAAGTCTATTTCTGAGAGATTTCTGAGGACTTATTTCACAATAGATGAGCTTAATGTATATTTCAATGGGAGACAGATGGGTAAGTGGACAGATATGGAGAGATTACCTTTGTTTCAGTCTCTGAAAAGAAGAATTTTTTTATTAAAATAAAGAAACATATGCGCAGGTGGTATTTGAGGCTTTTTTTCATTCCATCTTCTTTCTCTGTAAACCTTAAAAAAAATTACTGAAGCAAATTCTCATGGGTTCAGCAGTAGCAGTCATTTTTCTCCTTTTTGGTAGCTGGGGCAGCGCTGTGGTTTTGATTTTGGGCCTGGGAACTGCACTGACAAAACCAGTGTTTTCAGCTACTGCTTGGTAATGTTTTGGTCTGACCAAGAACTTTCTGAGTCTCATGCTCTGCCAGGGAGGAGGAGAAGCCGGAAGGAAGCAGGGGCAGGACACCTGACCCAAACTGACCAAAGAGGTATTCCATACCACAGCATGTCATGCCCAGGATGGAAAAAACAGAGGGCAGAGACCTGGAAGCGTTGGAGTGCACTGCTTCGTCAGGCTGGGTATAGGTGGTGAGCGATTGCATACTTTTCCCTTGTATTTGCCATTAATTTGTCGTTATTATTATTGATGGTAGCAATAGTGGGTTTGTGTTATACCTTAGTTACTAAACTGTTCTTATCTCAACATGTGGGAGTTGCATTCTTTTGAGTCTCCTCCCCATCCCCTCAGGAGCTGGAGGGAAGAAAGAAGGGGGAGTGAATGAGCTGTGTTATAGTGGCTTGAACCACGACACAAATCAGAACATTTTCTTCAGTAGCACATGTTATTACTTGCCACCATTGCACACAGATTTGTGTTTTCTCAACAGTTACAAGAATTTACATTGGGATATTCACAACCAGAAAGCAATTTCTGTATTGGTTTCCTATAGTTAAATGGAAGGCCGGCACATAGCACACAGGACATCAAGTACTGTGCTATTTTCTGTTAGCTGGTAAGGTGAGTTACTATACCAAAACTAGTAGTTTTGAGTAACTTCACAGAAATTCTAAGTTTTGATTGCATACTGATAAAGATTTTTACAAAAATTCTGTCCAAGAAAGTGAAATTCTGCTCTTAAATCCAATATATTATTCTTTTTTTGCTAGTAATCCAAATGTCTAGCTACATTATATTTCCATGTGCTGCAGCTAATGAGATAGTGTGGACCTTGATTTTATTAGCTATAAACCAGAAGTTGTTCCTGGACATTACTGGTGTTTGTTCAATGTTTATTTTGTACACAGTACACTGAGTGTTTAGTTGCACAATAAAAAGCAAGTGCAATCTTTTGTACAACATTCTCAGGTAGTGTAAAAGAGAAGTAGGGTTTATATGGTCTTTCTGCTTCTTTTTGTTGTTTTGGGGAAGGTGTTTTCTACAGTTTTTCCATCTCCTTGCCATACATTGTTGTTTTATGCAGCAGCATTTATTTACATTTGAATGACACAAACATACTAAAAGCTCTTTGTTATGTTCTATCTATATTTTCCAGCTCCTGTCCTGTTTCCATACTGACAAGTTTGACAAAGGAATTCTTTCTGGATAGGGAATTAATTAGACCCAAAATTTCATCAAATTTCTGAGTTTGTTTGTATTCTGGATTACTCTTGAGGGACATATGCACACAAAGCAACTAAAAGTGTATTTTTCCCTGCAAGAAATAACTCAAGCTGTTTAGTAGGCAATAAGGAAAAAGCAGCATCTGTTGATTTTATCAGAACCCTGCCAATCAGAAAATAATTGAGCATGCCCTGCTTTTTAGGCAATGAATTTAGACTGGATTCAAATGCAAGAGTGAAATCAAAATAAAATAAATAAATAACTGCTCTCTTTTCTTTATAAGTGATACTTGCTGCTCACAGATAGTTGAAGAATGCTAGCTCTACCATAGATGGTGCTGTGTAACTTCGGGTTTTTTTCAGGGAGTAAGAATTTTTGTCTTTCTTTCAGTATTTCAGTAACTTACAGGATGAATTCCCCAGAACACATATTTCCAACAGGACAAGCTCTGAATCTGTTCAACCTGCCATGGAAAGCAAACATGGAGCTATATTGCTTTTCGCTTCCACTGCAACATTTATTAATCCAGGTAGAATAGGAATTTAAAGAGTAGCAGGGTGCAAAGGCCATCACTAATTTTTAGACTTCACTACTTTTCCCAGTACAAGGTCTTCTCCAACCAGCCAACACATGTATTACATCGTATATGTCGGCACATCACCTGAATACAAGGACAGATCAACTCACGATCATTTAAGAGATTCAAGTTAGATTTGCAATCAATTCTTGTTGATTGAAGAATATACAGCAATGCAGTGGAGAAGTACAGGGGTAAATTCTAAGTATTTGCACTATCAAATAGGATTGACATCCTGATTATCAGTGAAAGGCTTCTATGACTAAAATTAAAATCATGTTAAAGAGGAGTCAGTTTTTTGAATAAAACTGTAACGGGGGAATGCCAAAGCCAAATGTTATCATATTGTTCTGGGTTCAGCTGTAGCAGTCATTTTTATCCTTCTTAGTAGCTGGTGCAATGATGTATTTTCAACATTAGACTAAGAACAATGCTGATAACACACTGATGTTTTCAGTTGCTGCTAAGTAATGCTTACCCCAATCAAGTACTTTTCAGTCTCATGCTCTGCCAGTGAGGAGGGGCACAAGAATATGAGAGGAAGCAGATGCAGGATACCTGACCCAAACTAGCCAAAGAGGTATTACATACCACAGCGTATAATACCCAGTATATAAACTGGGGGGAGACACCTGGATGGCCCAGGTCATTGTCCAGTTCAGAATGGTTATTTGTTGGAAGTGATGAATAATTGTATTTTCTCCCCTTGTCATTTCCCTTATCATTATTATTGTTGCTGGCTGTAGTAGTGGTTTTCTATTGTACCTCAGTTACTGGACTGTTCTTAACCCATGGTACTTACATTCTTTTTATTCTTCTCTCCATCCTTCTGGGAGAAAGGGGTGAAAAGGGGAGGTAGACTGAGTGAGCAGCTGTGTGGTTCCGAGTCACAGGCTGGGCTTAAACCATGACACATATGTATAAAAATACACCCTTTCAAGCTATTTAAACTATTTTCTGCTAATCCCTGCAGTTCTGTCACATGGAAATTCCATCCATGCTTTAATTGCACCATAATGCATTTTTCCTGCAATAAATATGCTGGTATCTGAAGTTCATAGTTCCAGATAAAACCTTGAAAGTTGAAATAAAAATATCTTGCTGTAAATTCCTAGAGCAAACACATTAAAAGATATGGAAAATTTTAGCCTTTATTAAACTAGTCATAGTATAACAGAATCATAGAATAGCTCGGGTTGGAAAGGACCTTAAGATTATCTAGTTCCGACCCCGCTGCCATGAGCTGGGCCATCTCCCACTAAACCATGCCACCCAAGGCTATGTCCAACCTGTCTTTGAACACCATCAGGGATGGAGCATTCACAACTTCCCTGGGCAACCCATTCCAGTGCCTCACCACACTTACAGGAAAGAATTTCTTCCTCAAATCCAATCTAAACTTCCCCTGCTTAAGCTTGAACCCATTACGCCTTGTCTTATCACTAGAGTCCCTAATGAAGAATCACTCCTCAGCATCCCTATAGGCCCCCTTCAGATACAGGAATACTGTCCACACCTGTCTTCATACGGGAGGTGCTCCAGTCCCCTGATCAACCCTGTGGCCCTCCTCTGCACTTGTTCCAACAGTTCCATGTCCTTTTTATGCTGAGGACACCAGAACTGCGCACAAAACTCCAAGTGAGGTATCTCTCGACCTGCTGGTCATGCTCCTCCTGATGCAGCCTAGGATATGGTTGGCTTTCATTAAAAAATTTCATAATACACATGAAAAATATTGTAGACCTCAAATGAATGGAAATGGATTTTACTTAGTTGTATTTGATAGTTTATTCCAATAAAAGAATCATCTTTAGCTTTAAGAAATGTTGTCATTCATCTTGAAAATTAAAACTGAAAATAATCAGAAAATGCAAGAAGCAAGAACCATTCTTAGTAACTCATTATTAATGCCAAGAAATAGAAAAACAACACCACACTACTTGCACTAAGAATGATAAAAACTAGTGGGGGTTAACATTTGAGAAACTGAGGCACATGGACCAAAATGCCTGGTGAAAGTAATGCCTGACAAACTAATTTTTAACTAAAGTTCTTTAAATAATGAGAACTGAATCTGTCATTTAGAGAACAAGAACACTTTTCTTAATTTTCTTCAGCCTGAAAGCAGTTCAGTGCTGTATTTTTCCTTATGGAATTATATAAGCAGTAGTAGAACAGCAGGAATAGTAGCCCCCATACTTCAATAATTTCACTTTGTAAAAAAAGAGTATTCACACTACCTCAACAGCAAAATAACATTTTGATTTTAAAATTCCACTGCCTTTGCCATACTAATAAAAACTAAGTTTTGTTTTGTTTGTTTTTTTTTTTTTTCTTTAAATTTGTTTGCTTGATTGATTTTGGTTTTTTTTTTATTTTTTTCCCTGACTCCATGCCTCAGGATAATTACTGATAATATCTGCTGTTACTATAGATTTTGTAATAACTCACTAGAATGCCTTTTTAGGCCTGCTTTCCTAGCACAAGTCATGCCAGAGGGAAAGACATTTCTATCACAAAGCTGGGACTTCCATTTATTATTTCTTTTTTCATCATGCTAGAATTTATTTTACAAGATTCCATACCCTCTACAGTGCTATAAAGGAATTTCAGTCTAGTAAGTTGACTTTTACAGAGAAAAAAAACACTGACACAAAAGTTACATGTAGCAGGAAACAGGGATCTGTTGTTTATAAGCATTTTGGGAAACTACCCAACATGAACCTGAGAATATTAACCAAGCTTTTGGTAAAACATGACAACTCTTTTCCTAATATGTTCAAAAAGCCTTTGTTTTAGTATTATTTGTAGGTTGTTTTTTAAGCAATGTTACACTTTCCATATTCCAACACAGTGAAATAAATAGTATTATTATTTAATACCACTTTGGGGGGTTTATGATAATTCTAACATGAATGGGGCTGTTGTTAGATCAGACAAATCTGTAGCTCTACCACAGTCTGAGTTATCTAAGACAGTCAATTCATCTTGTGAGGGTGCTTACTCTAAAGAATTCTGTTGGCAAGAGAAAAGGGTGGGACATACAAAATCTATTTCATTCACATAAGTGATTGAGGAAGCCATGACAGAAATACAGATCCAAAGTTGGCTTTTCCTGGGTCTTTAGTATGCCTTTTTTTTTTTTTTTTGTGTGTGTATGTGTGTGTTTTGTTTGTGGTATTTTTGTTTAGTTTGTTTTTTTACTTTCATTTGGGATTTTTGTTTTCTTTTTTGAGGGAGTGGGTAATGATTAATGGTACTTTTGTAAGAACAGATTCTGTAATAAAAAGATTCAGCAGTTCAAATACACTTTATCCCCAGCAATGCTCAAAACAAGGCCCTGAACAACCTAATCTAGTCAGACCCACTCAGAGTGGAAGGTTAGTCTATCTGACCTTCAGTTTACCTTCCAGCCTAAATCATTCTATGATTATAGATGACAGTTACTAACATCATTGGCAAAAGCTCTCTTCAGGATGTTGGTCATCTTAACATATTCTGCAACACTAACGTAAACCGTCTTACTGCTAATTTACTAAACAAATTTTTGGGTTGGCTTTTTTTCTTCTTTTTCCCCTTTTTTTTTTTTTTTTGTGTGTGTGTGTGTGTTGTTTTTTTTTTTTTTTTTAATTTCAGGCTGCAGGAAATACAGATTAGTGACAGAACATTCCATACCAGGATACAGTATAATCACCTTCAGAAAGAGGAGGAATACCAGCATTATTTCTCCTGAATTCAGTAGTTACTGTTAGAAATCCACTTATACTGGAAGTCTGAGGACTAGAACTTAAGTTAAATTTACTCTTGTTCCCTATAAAAAGTATCTAGCTTCCTCAAATAAGTTATGTTTTCCAAATTACAGTATTGTGAAGAGAGAATGGGGAGAAAAAATACACTTCCAACATACTTACTGAGGGGGATCATGAAGGAAAAGCACCATTTTGCAGGTGTAACTTTTTTCCTTAAAGCAAAGTTGCCTAATATTTATCAACAGGATGCTCCAAACAAATGGATGCACTAAACAAATTTCTTAACTGAAATCACCGAGTTAACAAAAATTCTTGTAGGCCAAAATATATTGAAGAACTTTTGAAAACAGGGATTTTGCATATTCATTTCCTTGCAGTAAAAACTGGCTGTTCTGTTTCCAGCGTATGGTTTAATCATATTGCAGCTGGTGAAGTTGTTGCACAGCTAGTAACAGAGAAGATATAAATATAAAACAAGTAGCATTTTCTGTGCTGTCATGGTGATAGTTTTCTGAATGCTATTTACTACAAGCACGTGGCGTAACTTAGATGTTTAACAGGTCAGTGATGTTACTTAAAGCTGCACACTGAAGCAGAATACTCTGTCAACAAGGCTACAATTGCTCGTTAATATCATAGAATCATATAATCATAGAATAGTTAGGGTTGGAAAGGACCTTAAGATCATCTAGTTCCAACCCCTCTGCCATGGGCACGGACACATTCTACTAAACCATGCCACTCAAGGCTCTGTCCAACCTGGCCTTATACACCACCAGGGATGGAGCATTCACAGATTCTCTGGGCAATCTATACCAGTGCCTCACCACCCTTACTGTGAAGAATTTCTTCCTTATATCTTAATTTTTTAATATATCTAAAAACTGCAGGTCATTTGGCTTTATGGAACTCGATGAATACAAATGAATAGATGAATAGAGGAAAAAAAAAAAAAAAAAACCCTGCAAAAAAAAACCAAAAAACCAAACACCACAAATTTCTTTGTAAAAAAAAAAAAAAAAAAAGGTTAAACATACCCACTATTCTTCAGTAAGCAAAACCAGGTAGACTATAAAAATAGAACTCTAGAATTTACTGTAGAAAAAACTTTTCTAAGTAAGAAATTGCAAAATACTTGAGTTCAAGGTTATCTGTTAATTATTCATGCTTCTATTTTCATTTCTGACTACTTTGGAGCTGCTGATGCTGGCACTCTTTACCAGATTTAAACATCCTTTCAGCTCGACTCTGCCAAATTAAACTGTCACTTTCTATTAAAAAATATATAGCAGGGGGTTTTAATCGTATGATTTATGTTCTGCAATAGGAAGTAAATGTTTAAATTGGGATGGTATCAGTTTATGAAATAAAGCCTAAGCAGTGCAGTGACAACTACCAGTGAAGAAAAACTTCCTGCTTGTGCCAAAGTGCACAGCAGAGCAATTTTAGTTTCTTTATAAAAGTTTCTCTTACGCTTTGACTCAGTCTCACACTCTTATTTAAACTAGCACTGCCCGCAGATTTTAACTGAATGACCTGAAGAAAGACATCAGCTGCCATCAAGTGTCTGAACTGTACCTGACTCTATTGACATACTACATCTGCAGCCACCTGCATTTCAACTGTCTTAACCTGGGAGTGCATAATTAATTCACATTAACGTTTCCTTATGTGAGCTGCTTCTTTTCAAACTTTAGTAAGGAACTAGGGGCTCCATACTTCACTGTGCTAAAAATGAAACTGAATGAACTTGAGTAACAAAACAGCAATATAAAAATGTTATTTTCTCTCTTTTTTCATGGAATTCTTAAAAAGAAGCCAGAATATATTATTAGCCCTATTTCTCTTTAACACTATCTTTTCTTTACATTCTTTTCCTCCTATGAATTTCTACCTTTATCTTCTCCAACTTTACCATTTCTGTATTGTGACCACTACTATCTAGTCCTCTTTTTCCTAGCTTTCTACCTCTACTCTCCTTATCTATTTACCAACTCCTTTTGGGATTTTAAATGTAAATGGTACTGCTAGATAGAGCAAAAAGATTTAATTTGAAAATGCTTGCAAAGTATTATTTGCATGGCACCCATAACTGAAAAAGAGACACAAAGCAGTAAAAGGGTGACTGGAACATAAAATAACACTCAAACTCCACTATTCCCCTGAGAGGTGTTTGCCATTGAAATCCACCAAAAGTAGTCATCTTGGGAGTGGACCTCCTTACAAGTCTTTTGCCCTACTAGTATCACCTACACAATACTATTGGTCATCACTCAACAACCAATATTCAGCCTGACACAAGCAGCGATCTCTTCCAGGTAACTGCTCCCAGTTTATATACTGGCCATGACATGTGGAATATCCCTTTTGCTAATGTGGGTCAGGTGCCCTGTCTTGGCTTCTTCATGGATTCTTGTGCTCCTACACACTGGCAGAGCATGAGAGACTGAAAAGTCTTTGATCATGATAAGACCTACTGAGCAACAACTTACTGAGCAACAACTGAACTCTTGGTGTGTTACCAGCGTTTTTCTCAGACTAAAGCTGTGTCGCGGTTTCAAGCGTAAATCAATCTGCCTGCCCACTCACTCCTCCCAACCTTCTTCTCCCCCCCCACTTTAC
>JASSUY010005141.1:0-19519 GCA_032466535.1 Forpus xanthops
GTTGAGATGGAGCTGAGGAACAGTTCCTTCCAAAGGGTGCTCAGCATTGGAACTGCCCAGGGCAGTGCTGCAGTCACTGTCCCCGCAGTGTTCATACAGTGTGGAGATGAGGCCTCAGTGCCACGGTCAGTGGTGGCCTTGGCAGCGCTGGGAGCGGTTGGTGCTCGTGCAGGTCCATCCCGCCCCGGTTCACTCCGTGTCTCTCCGTCCAGCCCCGCACAGAATTATCCCCTATCAGGCGCAGCTCCCGCCCCTGACAAACTGTGCCCCTCCCGGCCACCGTAGCAGCCTCCGCCGCGCCCCATCCCGGTTGCTCCCTCACGAGATGCGCAGTGGGGAGCGTGCCGCGGAGCACGCTGGGAAATGTAGTCCGCTCCGCTGGCTTCGCCCAGTCTGTGGCCTTTGCTGGGACTCTGTTTCCCGGCGCGCCCCGCGGCGAGTCCGTGGGAGCTGGTTCCGGGTGCTGTGGGTTGAGCGGAGCGCGGTGAGCGCCGGGGTCGGGGTTGAGCCTCGGGGGGCAATGGGGGGACCCAGAGTTCGGGGCTGAGCCTCGGGGGGCAATGGGGGGAGCCGGGGTCGGGGCTGAGCCTCGGGGGGCAATGGGGGGAGCCGGGGTCGGGGGTCGCTGCTCCAGGAGGGGCGGGCGGTGGCAGAGTTACCTCAGCGCTGCCACGGGGCCTGCCGGGGGGGTCCCGGCAGAGCGGTGGCAAAGGGAACAGCGCTGGGGACCACAGCGGTAAGGGGCGATGGAGTGGAGCGGGGCGGTAGGGGAGAGGGGATGCGTGGGGAGGTATCGGGGATGGCGCTTGTGTGGGGAGGAATTGGGGACAGCCCTGGCGAGGAGCGGGATTGGGGTCAGCTCCGGTGGGAGCAGCCATCAGGGCCAACGTGTGCGGGTGGTGCTGCAGGCGGCCCGGCCGAGGGCGCTGGGGTCCCCATGCCCCCCCCCCCGAGCATGGTGGAGGGAGTATCGAGGCTGCTGCCGACCCCGTGGGCGCTGGGAGCACCCCACTGAGCTCCATCCTCTCCTGAGGTGCTCGGGAGTCCGGGAGGGCCCTGTGAGGCTTCCAGCCGGGACAGCGGGGCTGGCGCTTGGGGGTCTCGGAACCCAGGGCACCGAGGGCACAGGGCTAGGGAAGCCCAGGTCAGGCACAGGGCTCCAGCTGTCTGCAGCCCAAGTGTTTAGTGTAGTGCTGGAATAGGTTTGTGTCCTGAACATGTGTGTTTTGTGCTTGCTGTCTTCTTGAGCCTTCTGCAGTTCTGATCCTGAGCCACCACGCTTTGCTTCTGGAATCACTTGTACCGAAGTCAGTATTTATGTGCTGTGGGTTCTGTAGTACCTTATTAAGGCTTCTGCCCGTCTGCTCCAGGAAGGGGAGGCAGCAAAATACCCTGTGCAGGCAGGAGGCTCTGGTAAGGAGCTCTGTGTCAGGCTGACGGGGGATGACACTGACACTGCTAACTTCATTGTTTCCTGTGCGTTTTTTCCGCAGCAGTGCTGCCATAGCTATACAAAGTCTAGGCTCATAAAGCTGAGCCAAGCATTTTGGTGTCTTGTAGAGTGTGACTTGGGCTGTCTGGGCTGTCCTGATAAGAGTTGGGCATCTGAATGAGACTCAAACTGAGCCTTTTCTCTTAAAACCAGGACACAGAATCACAGAATAGTTAGGGTTGGAAAGGACCTTAAGATCATTCAGTTCCAACCCCCCTGCCATGGGCAGGGACACCTCTCACTAAACCATGCCATCCATGGCTCTGTCCAACCCGGCCTTGAACGCCACCAGGGATGGCACATTCACAACTTCCCTGGGCAGCCCATTTCAGTGCCTCCCCACCCTTACAGTGAAGAACACCTTCCTTAGATCCAACCTAAAGTCTCCACTTTGTCTTTAAATGCACCTGAAGAGGAATAGGAGCAAGGCATTGGTTTGTCTTGGGAACACTAGAGGCTGAGCTCATTTTGTGCTGAGCCTG
The DNA here is from genome assembly GCA_032466535.1 of Forpus xanthops. Lineage (NCBI taxonomy): Eukaryota > Metazoa > Chordata > Aves > Psittaciformes > Psittacidae > Forpus > Forpus xanthops. The sequence continues at coordinate 1,975 of JASSUY010005141.1, forward strand.
GTGGTTTCAAGTCCATGTCTCCCAGATCCCTGCAGTTGCCTTTGCTTTTGTGGCATTTGCTTTTCTGAAAGTCTGGCTCTGGTGGTTGTTCCCTGTAGCTCAAAGCACTTCAGGAGATGTGTGTTTTGCCCAGGTGTTCTTATAATGCTTGTGCTCTAATCATTAAATCATTGTCTTATGAGGGAGCATTGGCAAACTCTTCTGCCATTGCTGTCATGTACAGATCCTGCCCCTTGATTTGTTTCTGGTTTAAACCCTTGGGAACAGATCTGCGTAGAAACTCTTGACCTCGCCACAGGCATTGTACCAGAATGAAAACATAAAAGCAGTACAGAAAATAGCCTAAAGCAAGACTGGAGAAGCTGGTGAAGTCTGCTGCATGGAAATCATAGGCTGTTGGGATGCATTTGGCTGCAGGTGGCAAGAGAGGAGCCGGTGTCTTGTACATCTGGTCTTAGGTCACCAGGTGGGTTTATGGCAAAGCGAGGATGAGCTCAGCTCTCCCACCTCCCTGGCAGAACTCTCCCTTTGGTCTGTCCTTTGTGTATTTCTCCTATCACCTTCCTCTCTTTTAGGAGACTATTTACTGTAGTATTGACAGCCTAAACAAATAGCAACATCCATGCATTCATATCGTGTGCCTCAGCAGACTGCTGCGGGCATTCGCTCACTGAGTTTTCCCTAATCTCAGCTGCTAAAACGTGTTTCACGCAAAAATCAAGCTCAAAGTCATTGTGTCATTGTCTGCCTGGAGAAACTGCTGCTTGCACACGTCTGCATTTAAAAGGGATGGCACAGGGCAGTTTTGTCTTTGAAACACTGGGGAGGAAAAGCTCCCACTGTCTCCAGTGGGCTCTTGTGAGTCATGTGCCTTGGCCTGTAAAGTTTAGAGCTATTCATTGACTGCGCATGAGCACAGCAGGCCAAGGAAGCTCACTCCACACGCTGGTTTCCTTGGGGTAGGTGTGATTTTCCCCTCATTCCTCATAATGGGTTACAGATGAAATCTCTGGAGCGCAGGATGTTGGATTTTCTCTGTTCCTAGTTAAACAGAAAATGATCCAGTAAATAGCCTGTTTAGATGGGTTGGTATCTTGCACAAATTCATGCCTAGTGAGCAATACCTGTTTATGTACCTGTATTTGCTGTGAATCTACTTCCTTACACCAGGACCTTACAACTGGAGCTTGGCTTGAAGTTGTTTGGGGTATGCAGGGAACTTTTCTGTGTTGTATGAAAGCCAGAGGCTGCGGCTTTCCCCAGGGAGTGCCCTAACCCTGAGCAGCTCACGAGTGCCATAGCAGTCCTGTCCATACTCTATTGCTTGCCTTAAACTGGTGCAGGCAAAATAATGTGTTGTCCTCTCTGTAGACATAGTTGAGCTTATATATAACTACATCTCTACGTACAGGAAGAATAAGCTGCCTGTATAGGTGGCACTTCTCATCAGAGTGCCATTGTATCTACCGAGGACTGTGCTCAAGTAGCTCAGTTAAAAAGGAAAGTAAATTCAAGTCCAACAATATAATTGTGCCAGTGTAAACTCTGCAACCTCCAAACCGTGCATGGGGCACAGAGGTGCAGGAGAGGGGAATGAACTGCTGTAAATCCCAGGGGCTTTGGATACAGTGCAGCTATTCTGACCTCAGTGCTGGCAGCAGCATGGAGTGTTCGTTGTGTTTTTGTAGGGGCAGTTTTCAGTCTAGACTTCCTTCATTCTGGATAACTCTTGGCACTCCTGTAGTGCTGGATTAGGGGGTTGGTTTGTGGAGTCTGGGATTTGCAGGTAGGGGCACATGCTGTCTTTATCCTTATGAAGAAGGGGTAGAATCAAAGCTCAGCACAGGTCTTTGCGGCTTTCATCTGTATGATCAGCTCTGCCAAAATCAGCAACAGGGCTGATGCTGAGTAAACTCTGCATGATTTGATTCTTCCAGAATGATGGTCATGTTCAGTGGTGGTGATAGGAAGAATGAATCTGCAGTTTAAAAGAAGGGTTGGGCAGAATTATGAAAATAATGAGGTTGAAGAGGGTTGTGGCCCAGCCGATTCTTTTTTAACAGTTATTATCTGTTAACAGTTATTCTCTGGCTAACAGTCATTATCTGTTTGATTCAGCAGTGGGAAGGTCCGCAGAGAGCCAGGAGCCAACACATCTTCTCAACACCTAAATGAGGCATTAAGTCTGGTGAGCTTGTGCGAATTTCTCTTCCAGTGTACGGGCTTTGCTGGATCCCACTCAGACCTGTCTGTCTCAGCTTGTTGTCTGGCTGCAGCCAGAAGGTACATGTGTTCTGGCAGTGGCTCTCTGTTCATCCTCAGCCTTTGCCAGGTACTGCTAAGAGCACAGTTGTTTGCTGCTGAATAAAACAAGGCTTAAAAGCGGTTGACAGGGGGGTTGTGTTAAATGAGATGCTACCAGGTGGAGCTTCAAATGAACAAGGAGGAATTGTGATGCTTTCTGTGAGGTTCCACTGTGCTTTTGAGCCGTTGGGGGTGAGGAATTCGTAGTGGGAACCCTGGGCTCACAATCTATCAAACTGCACTGGAGATGCTCCTGGTTCTGGGAGCGTCTTTGGGTTAGTGACTTAGAGCTATGGAGTGGTTTGGATTGGAGGGGACCTTAAAGGTCATCCAGCTCCAACCTTCTTCCATGGGCAGTGACACTTTCCACTGGAGCAGCTTGCTCCAAGCCCCTGTGTCCAACCTGACCTTCAACACTGCCAGGGATGGGGCAGCCACAGCTTCTCTGGGCACCCTGTGCCAGCGCCTCAGCAGCCTTACAGGGAACAGCTTCTGCCTAAGAGCTCATCTCCATCTCCCCTCTGGGAGATTAAAGCCATTCCCCTTGGCCTGTCCTTACAGGTCCTTGTCCAAAGGCCCTCTCCAGGTTTCTTGTAGCCTCTTTAGGCTCTGAGAGCTGCTTTAAAGTCTCCCTGGAGACATCTCTTCTGCAGGCAGAACAAGCCGAGCTTTCTCAGTTGGATTTGGTCATATTGATTTCCCCAGAGAGCTTTAAAAGCTGTGCCCCTTCCTTTCCTTTGATCCAGCATTGGTATGTCCTTTCCTAGGCTGCTGACATAGACAATCCAGAAGAAAGCTCATTAGGTGTTTATAGCAAACAAAAAATTAGTGCTCAGGAGACCAGGAATTCCTATGGACTTTGAAAGCAGCCATGATACATCAGCACTGCCTGTGATGGGGTCAGCGGTATCTGTTAACCAGTAACTAATGCCAACTTTAGGAGGAATCTCAATGTGAAATGCAATGAGTGGAGATGGGTGAGGAGCCACAGAAGACTTCATGTTTATTTTTATAAGGAAAAGTCTGCTGGAAAGCCAAACTGGGCTGGTGACTTCAGCCAGAATTCCATATTTAGTTCTGATGTACTCACAGTGGGCGTTCTCCTCCTCATGTTTTCTGTGTGAAAATATGCCTGTCCTTTGCATGAAGAAAAGCCTTTTCTTTCCTAAAGCAGCTTTAGATTCTTCCCTGCCAACCTTCAAATGAGGCTCAGGAGCTGCTCCTGCAAAATATCTCTTCACACAGAGATAATGGCAAGAGAAGGGGAACTCTTGTGCTGACAGTTCTTGTTCAGACATTTCCTCTTGTCTTCTGTGCCATTTGGAGGTTTTCCCAGGACATTCTTCATCTCCTCTTCTGCTTGTTTTTAATTCTGTTTACTGGGGCTGAAGTAGACTAGAGACAATTAGTCCCAATGCCCTGGAATCAGACTTTAATCAGCACTGGAAGGCAAGATCAGACATTCCCTAACATGTAGAAACACACATCCAGGCACGTATGCGCCCCAAGTCTGCGCATCTGGCTGGAAGCTGACAGCAGCTTAAATACAGAGGCCATAGGAATTTGATTACTTGATTTTAAACCCCAGTTTCTTTCCAAGGTAAGGCTTTCCTCACCATCTCACTTTTGTCAGCATTTGCTCATTTATTGTGTCTGCATGCAAAGCTTTTTTTAGGTTTTGTCCATGTATTTTATTTTTCTTGGGGAAAGCTGACAGAAAAGCTTGACTTTTAAAGAGTCTTGTACAACAAAATGATCCCTGACACCTGTCTTCCCTGAATGGGATCGTGTCTGAGTGCTGAATTCCAGTTTGAGATGCTTCCCAAAGGCACCCTTCCTACTGTTATAGGGACATAGCTATTACAGGTCCTAGCTCCTGATCCATGCACCAGCGAACCTACCTGCTCAGAGCTTGTGTCTGAAGGTCAGTCTTGTCTGGACAGTTGTCAGCCTTTCCTCTTGCTTTGGTTTTCTGAGGTTGGAACTCAACACCTTTGCACAGTTTGCTTCCCCAGATGTTGCTAGCATCTCCCCCTTCCTGAGGAACCTCATCCTAGGGCTTACTTGAAGGTTTTTGTCTTGCAGCACATTTGGCACAACTTTACACTGATGTGTAAAGGTATCCAATCCACGTGTTACTTATTAGCTCATTTCTATTCCTCACTCCAAGCCTTGCATGTGCTGGTTTAAATGTCCTGTTCACTGCTGAGGAAGAACCAGAGGTTTGGTCCCCAGGGCGAGGATGAACATGCCGCAGGGAGTAATGTGAATGGCCAGAGCTGGCCATGGTTTCTCTTGACTTTTGTGCATCCTCTCAACGTGAGGTTTCAAGGGGGTATGCTGGGATGGTGCAGAGGATGTTGCTCATCCCTCAGAATGTTTCTGCATTCAGCTGACTTCTATGTTCTGTGTTGCAGAGAAGGTGAATAACTTCCCAGCGCTCCCCAGGTTCGTCTCTCTGAAACCATGTTTCTACCAGAATTTTACTGATGAAATCCCCTTGATTGTCAGTCTCTGATGAAGAGAATCTACCAGATATGGATCTGTAAGTTGAATAAGAAACCCGGAAAACATATGTATGTAGTAAAAACCCCATAGACTTCAGTGACTTATATGCTTTAAGGTTGTGACTGCAATTATTTGTTGAGAAACAGTGATTCCTCTTAGAAAACTGTAATACAACTCTAGGCCCAAATTTTAAGCTGCTGTGCCTTGAGTCTTTGTCACAGAGAAGCTGTTGGAGAGTGTGGATGCTAAAAAAGCCTGTCGGTAAATTTGAGGAAGAAAAAAGCAGACCACATCTAATACCTTTGTTAGTGTGATGTTTTACTCCCCCAAAGTAGCCCTCCTAAAGTAATTCCCAATTCACCTAAAGTAAGATGAGTAGGAGAATTTTAGGCAAGAAAATGTGACCTATATGGACATATGCTGTAGGGACAGGTAAAATTCCTGCTTGTCTGTGCCATCCACAGGTTTTCCTTCCCAACTGAAGCAGCGTCTCTGGCCATACACTGTCTCTTCTTTAGCTATCCAAGGCCACAAACCATTCCCTGGCCTGCTGGAGAAGGGTGCTGATCCTCTTGGTCACAGCTGGTGCTTTGCTGATACTCTGTCTGAACAGACCTCCTGGCTTTGAGCTCGTGTTGTCAGGCTTAGCTGTTCAGAAGCCAGTAATGAAAATGGACCATTCTTCTCCAAGGAATGAAATGGGATGAAAAATGGTGGGGCAGATCTTGAAAAGCACAGGGAAGGCTTTGGAAGATTAAAAATCCTTTTGCCTTGCTTATCTTTTTTCCCCCAAATGCTTGTCATCCTGTTTACCCTTCTCACTGAAGGAAAGCTTGTTTTCTGCCAGCTACACATTTGGTGGCATGGCTTTTATTCCAGATGCATAGGATGTGTGTGCAAGAGAGATTTGGGTGCATAAATAATGGAATAATCTATCCCCCCATTGTTTCTTCATTATTTAGGGAGGCTGAAATGAGCTCTGTCATTTTCTTGCCTGAAGAAGCTGCTTGTCCCTTCAGACTAACTGCTGAAACGTTGCATGCTGTAAAGCTGCCTTTGTCTGCAGCTCTCCAGAGACAAAGCATCCCTCATGCCAGTTAATGGCAGGCTGGAAAGGTGCCATTTGGGACACGAGCCATGGCTGGGGGGACCTGGCATTTTCACCAGGAGTGGGAAATTCCCCTCTGCAGCATGCTTCCTTTTGGGGTCTCCCTGACTTTCTGGGATAGGATGGAGAGAGACATATAGGAAGGAAGGCAGTAAAGAAGAAAATGCTGCTGTTGAGGATGGAAACATAAAAGTCATTGCTAGAAGGTTGAATGTTCATGAGTTGGATGTGAATATCTTATGAAGGCAGATGGTGAGTTGAGGAAATCTGTACCAGAGCTCCCACTGCTGGAGAACAAGCTCCTACCTGGGGCAATCACAGCTTCCTTCAAACTTTGTAGGTGCTCTTGGCTTGGAGGGTTTGGGTTTTTCATTAAGTAGCTTTTGGAGAATAAATGACTTCTGAAGATAAAAGATGTGGAGGATTGCAGCTGATTACTGTGTAAATGAAATCTAAGTCATTAAAATCCTTTCTTTTCCCCTCCAATATTTAGGTACATCTGAACCGCTGCATATAAAAAGCCTTGTTAGCTACTCAGGAGAAATTTTCTATGTAGTAAACCAGTGTTTGATTTTAAGTCTCATGTAATGTGTATGTCAGCTGGGATCAATGTTTTCACCCTAGTCTCCCAACTGTTATCAATATTAATTTACAGCCACAAAATGTTGTAGCTTTTCCGCAGTCCCATGGCTGCTGGAGGCAGGTGGGTCTGTGCCAAGAGGAGGAAACAGAAGTCAGGAGGAGGGACCAGGCTGGACCATGATGTGCAGGCATGATGCAGAGCACCAGATGAGGTGGAGCATGTGCACTTCCCATGGTGAGAGGAATAGAGGGATTTAATTTGGCTGAATAAATGAGGCCAGGGCCTAAAGTGTTACTGTGAGCTCATCACCAAGTGGGACCCAGGGGTCTTGGACCCTCTGCTTTCTCATTTCTCTTTTTGTGTGCTAATTGATAGAGGTTCATAGAATCCCAGACTGGTTTGGGTTGGAAGGGACCTTAAAGCTCCTCCAGCTCCAACCCCTGCCACGGGCAGGGACACCTTCCACTGGAGCAGCTTGCTCCAGGCCCCATCCAACCTGGCCTTGGGCACTGCCAGGGATGGGGCAGCCACAGCTTCTGTGGGCACCCTGTGCCAGCGCCTCAGCACCCTCACAGGTTACCACAAAGTCTTTAAGAGTTGTCATCTGTTTTCCAGAGCAGGAGCTTGTAATTGTGCCAAACCTCTTTGACACTGGCTTCGGGGATGCAGGGACACTGCAGGGAGTCCCTGGAGTACTGAGAGAAGCACATGAAGGAAAGCAGAGAGCCTCTGGCATGGAGGTCACCTGCAGAAGCTTGGAAGTGTGCAGCCCCCATCTGCAGTGATGATCAGCTTCAGGGAAATGGGGGAGCAGCATCCCTTTGTTCATGTCTGCTTAGCCCAGTGCTGGTTTGCTCTGGGGGCCGTTTGTCAATTATTCCTTTTTATCCAAGTGGCAGGAACATAGATGCGAGAAGGCCTTTAAGCCACCCCTGTGGTCCCATGTTCTCAGCTTAATTGGAGTTTACTTTCTCCCTCGCTCAAGGCGGCACTTTCAAGCCCTGAAGTAAACTTCCAGGCTTCCTCAGAAGCTGAGGGAAGTAGAGAGTGAGCCCACAAGGCAGTGTGCTGGCTCTGTAAGAGGTCTTGAAGCAGCCTCAGCAAGCACAGAGACTAAAGTCACATTGAGGCTGGGTGCAGGGCAGTGTTTTACACCCGTCTCCTCTCATAAAGGGGTTTTGCTCCAAGTGGAAATTGAACCTTGTTCATAAGTCATAATAGAATTGTAGAATAGGGTTGGAAAGGACCTTTAGATCATCCAGTTCCAACCCCTGCCATGGGCAGGGACACCTCCCACTAACCCAAGGCTCTGTCCAACCTGGCCCTGAACACCGCGAGGGATGGAGCATTCATAGCTTCCTGGGCAACCCATTCCAGTGCCTCGCCACCCTCGCAGTAAAGAATTTCTTCCTTATAATACCTGCCTGAGTCTTGCATTGCCCACATTGGTTGCTACCCAGCTCTCCATCCTTTGGCAGGTCCCAAAAGAGTTTCCTCATCCTGCTGCAGCCCTCCCTTAGGAAATGGATGTGTCTCTGCTGCCAGCTTCTGGGAGCATGCAGGATCCTGAGACTCCCTTGGGGCAGCTGCATTACTGGGCTTGCATTTCCCAGTGCAGCATGGACCCTTCCTATTGTAATTGTGGGTTTTGTTTCCTTTTTGCATGAAGATGTGGAACTGCCCAACTCATGTTCTTTCGTCTGACCCTATTACAGTTTGCTGCATCACACTAGTAGTGAATATCATTATGTGCCTGGCATGATGGATTGGAGGAGGCTACAGAGTCAATTTTGGTCTAGCCATCCTCTGGCTTATCCTCTTCAGTCCCTGTGGCTACGTCTGCTGGTTCTGACCTGCCTACAAAGCCTTTCGGTGAGTAGAGGCCCATGAGGTGTTTTACTTTCAGTTTCCTCTGGGGGAGAGAGATGTCACTGGGGAGAGCTCCTGTGGATGTCTCTGGGATAAAGACTGAATGTCTTGTTAAGGTCTGAATGTCTTGTACTTTCAAACTGAAGAACGTGGCTACTTCTCAATCCTAGATGTAGGACTGAAGGTCACTTGCCTCAGGTTGGAGGTGGGCAGCAGTGAGCGGTTTGCCACTTCCGTGAGGATGAAATTCAATTTTTACTTAAATACCTCAAGCTTGGCAGCACCATTCAGTGTGTATATATCAGTGTAGCATTAAGATAGATGTTAATTTGTTAAAGCTTCACTGAGGTTTATTTTCGTGGCAAACTATTAAGTTATTAGTTTTTGAGCAGTCTGGTGGGGTTTGTCTCTAGGTATTTGGGAGCTTGGCTGTTTTGCTTTCTAGATAAAAGCAGTTCCCTGGAGCGACCCCTCCTGAAACTCCTTAACTATATAAAGCCATGCTGCATTTTCACTTTAATTACTAACATTTGCATTTGCTCATCTTGCTGTGGATCACAAGGCATCATTCACATGGCAATACATGATGCTTGTCAGGGCCGGGAAGGTCCCAGGCAGTTTCCAGCCTGACACAGAGAGAGGAGGCACAGAGGAACTGCCCCATATCACACCAGCAGACCCCAGACCCCAGTCAGGGATTGGGGCTCTGAAGGTGAAGCTCTTTCTGATTCCCCATTACCAGAATACTCTGGATTTTGATTATTCACCACATACCATGAGGAGTTGCCTTAAATTACAGCAGAAACATTGACAGAAATGGAGTTGCAGGTGGGGTCCTATCTGTTTGGTACATGCTGAATTAGTTGTTTAAATGTTCTTCTGAATTTATGCTTTGTATGCAGACAGCACTGGGCATTTGTGCTGGTGGGACTTAACCCACCAGTGACTGCCTCATGGAGCACAGGGGAGGATTCCTTCTGGTGCAGATGGAAGGCCACTGGGTTGGATTACTCTGAAAGGTTTAAGACATGAAAACACCAGCTCTGAACTCTTGCCCTCTGGAGCTGGGGTTTTGTCCCTATCCCTACTTCAGAAACCTGAGTGCCTCCAAGTGCTGCAAAGAGCAGTTTCCATTCTGAAGCCTGGGAGAAATCACTCCTCCCCACTGACATCCTCTGGGCTTCCCAAGGATGGTTTCTAATGATTTCTTCAATGGTGTTTGCATGCATTTATGCAGCTGAATTCTGAAAGGTCCCTGAGGTTATTCTGTGTTAAGATTTCTACCGCTGAAAAAAGAGTAAGGCCTATGGACAGCCTGGCAAGCCCAGAGATCTTTGACATCAGTTGTAGAAGAGGCTTGCAAGCCACTGCAGTGGGGCAGCAGGTTCCTGGGGGATCACAGCTTGTGGTGGCTGAGGGCAGTGAGGACAGAGCCACTTGCTGCGGTCCTGAGCAAATGCCACCCTGGGCCTCGTACTGGGAGGATGCTTCTGGAAAGCCTTTGTCACACATCTGCACCCAAAATGAAATCAGCTGCGGAGCTTTGGTGTGAGGGCAAAGCTGCTGCAGATCTGCACCAGAAAGCTGGAGCCTAAATCACCTTTTCTGGGTCTTCTCACTAATTCCCACAGATCCTTCCACACCAAGGCTCCTCCAGCCTTTTCAGGTTGTAGATACAAGAGTGTTTGAAGGCTCAGCTTCGAGCCTAATCCTTGTTAATTGGATTATGATAGGCACTCCTGTGAACAGGCCGTGTTTTAAAGTATTACTTTCACATTACTATATACTGAGGTGATATTTGAAGGTTGGGATCATGAGGATACTCTGGGATGGCAGATTTCTTTCCAGCATCTCTGACCAACACACGGCTTGGAGTGGCTGGAGGCTTTTCCACTTCTCCCAGACCACCCAGGGTCCAACTGCTTGGTCTCTCCAGCCTGGGATCCTTACTTCCTCATCTCTTTAGGCAGCAGGGGCTAGAATTAGATACTAATAAACGTTAAAATGATAATAAAATCATAAAGATCTCAGTACTTTCAGGGCTTAAGCAGAAGCTGCGGATGGCTGGAGCTCTTCTGTGAGTGCCCCCTTGCACTGAGCTGCCTCATAAGCAACTGAAGTGTTTTTTGTAAATCTGTTCTGTAAATCATGGGCCCTTTGAGTTCCTGAGAGAATGCTGTCCTGCATGCAGCAGTAGCAGTCATTTTCTCCTCCTTAGTAGCTGGTGCAGCACTGTGGTTTTGACTTTCAGCCTGGGAATGGCACTGATAACACCGATGGTTTCAGTTGCTGCTCAGTAATGTTTACTCTGACCAAGGACTTTGTGAGTCTCATGCTGTGCCAGGGAGGAGGGGAAGCCGTGAGGAAGCAGAGACAGAACACCTGACCCAAACTGACCAAAGGGGTGTTCCCTACCACAGCACGTCATGCTCACTGTATAAACCGGGGGCCGTTACCCGGAAGGGTTAGATCAGTGCTCCATCAGGCTGGGTGGTGAGCGGTTGTATTCTCTTCCCTTTTTATTTCCCTTATCATTATCATTATTGCTGGCAGCAGCAGTGGTTTGTGTTATGCTTTAGTTACTGAACTGTTCTTATCTCAACCCGTGGGAGTTACATTCTTTTGATTCTCCTCCCCATCCCTCTGGGAGCTGAGGGGAGCGAGTGAGTGGCTGTGTGGTATTGAGTTACCAGCTGGGCTTAAGCCATGACAAATGGGAATCGTTTGTGCCATTAAAAATGATAGTTTGGAAGTCTTAGGTGTGCCTGACATAGCTGGGATAATGGGGGTGAAGATGTTCTGCTGCAGTTCTGTGGCAGAGCCCAAACTTGGGCAGGAGAGGACAGTGCCCAGTGCACTCATGACAGAGAGACCCTCAAAGTAACTGGTCAGCTGCCTTGTGTCCATGTTCATCTGCCTGTTACACGTGCATAAATTAAAGGATCTCATATATTTGGGATCCTCTCAGCCTGTGCATCCTGAAGATATGGACCCTGCAAAGATGTCAAAGCCTGCTTCTGCATTTCCCCAGCCAGGGTACCACCCGCTTCTCCTGTGGCTGTTCTTCCTCCTATTATGTCCCAGTGCTGGATTATTAACCAATGGTGTATAAATGTGATGACGAGCAGCCACTGAGACATTCCCAGCTGCAATTCTCATGCTTGGTGATCACTTTGAGCGTATGGGTCAACTGCCTGCCAGTGTTCATCCCCCTCGTTCCATCTTGCTAGTGGTTGAACTGCTCGGATGTCATGCTGTGCTGACTTGAGATGTGTGGTCAGAGAAATGATTCAGGCACTCTGTTCTGCTGGAGACTGTCTCTCCTCATGTGTCATCATATATGCAATTACTTTGGGAGAGCTATTGCAGGAGCCAGGCTTATTGGAAGAGATGAGACACTGATGATTCATGGGTCTGTGTGCTTTCACTGCCAGGGAGAGAGGAGTATGCAGCTGCAAAGGGACCTCTTCTGAGGTACCATGTGTGTGTGTGATGGGGTCAGACACCCAGTGTGAAGCCATGTGAGGTGCATGTCTCCCCCTCACTAACTTCCTATCTTCCTCCACAGATCAGACAGCTCCTTTAATTTCATGGCCTTTTTCTTCATCTTTGGTGCACAGTTCATCCTCACGCTCCTGCAGGCAGTTGGACTGTCCAGCTGGGAAACCTGGTAAGCAGCATCCTTCAGCCCTGGAGCTCAGCACTCAGCTCCCGGGCCTGAGAGTTTCAGGCTGTGGGCTGCTTCCATGAACTTTGGAGGAACTGGTGGGAGTTTGTACAAGGTGAAGTGGAAGAAGCTTTCTAGTTTCCTCTGTGGCGAAGTTATATCTGCTCTTGGAGCACACAATTGTGTTTTCATTGCTGTATTGACAGAACTTGGATATCTGTTACCTGCTTGTCCTTTTTAGCATCTTCCTGCAGCGTCTGTTCCTTTTTAACCAGCCAATGGCAAGTTCATCTGATCCTCTCTTAGCATTGCCCTCAAATGTGCTCACAGCACATGGTGAGCAGTGTGTGATGACTCACAGTTGGCCTATAGAGGAAGTATTGTCAGAGTTGTCTTAAAATAAATGGGAGCACTTTAGTGTCTGTCCGTGGTTATGTTATAATTGTTCGGCATTTTAACTTCCTGTCTGTAGACACTTGAGAGCAGTTGCTGCTGAAACTACAAGAGAAAGTCCAAGCACTCCATAGAGCATTTTGTTTTCTCCAGTGCTTTTCAGTTGCCCTACCTGGTTATTGCCATCAGAGAAGTAGAGATGCAGTGCAAATCATAGGACCCTCACGTTCCCTGGTCCCAGTTCTGGTCTCTGGACACATGACCTCTGCACAACCAAAAGCACCTTAGGGATAAATGTGCTCTTTGCAAGACCTGTGCAGCTGGCTGTCCCCAGGGCTGAGGCTGGGTTAGGGAAGGATGCTGGCAAGTGAGATTTGAGGGCTTGGAGAAGTACCTGTCTGAGCATTGTTTAATCCTGTCCATTTTCTTCATTGTTCTTTTCATTTTCAAGAGCTTTGAAGCTACCTTGTAATTTCTGGGTATGAGTAACCACATTTTCTGGTGATAAGGGCACTTTAAAATGAGAGCTATCATGATCTTGTTCCTTTATTTTTGCTTCTTCCAGCAGATGGTTGGCAGCCATTACTTTCTTCAGCACCAGTGCTGCAGCTGCTGTGTTCATGCTCTTTCCTGCCATCATGTTCACAATGTCAGCAGTTGCAATGGTCGTCAGCATTATAAGGGTAGGTGCTTTATATGTGTCTCTGCTTTGACCTATCTGCGCTTCGTATCACAATGATGTGAACAAGCAGCTTAGCAGCCACCGTAAGGCATCACTGCTTTGAAGGTTTTATACTGCAGTCAGTTGGTGTCTCATCTAGAGGACAAGTCCAGATAACACAAAGCAGCTGGGGCTGGATGTTGTCACCATGTCACAGCACTCGAAGCAAGCTTCACTGCTTATTAGGATGGTCATTGATGGTAAAGGTGAAGCATCTTGACATGGCCTGCAGTAGGCAATGGGTGGCAGGATTGGAAGCGGTCCTTGGTTCTCAGCAGGATTTGGAGGTAGGTCTGGAACACTTCAGTAGGCTGATGGCAGAGGAGGAGGGAAGGTGGAAGCCATGCTGAAGCAGCAGTGTCAGTTCTAGAGAGATTTCAGTCCACTGGCCTTGCTGTGGGATCCCCGACCTGAATCCCACACTTGCAGCTGAATTGGGTTCAAATCTTGGGTTGATATTATCAATTTGCACCTCTGTTTACTGTATTATTACAGTTTTAGTGCTTTCGTGCCATGGAAATACAGCTCTTTACAGAGAAGCAAATCCGTGCTGCAGTACCAAAGTGGCTGCAGCACCAAAGTGACTGCAGCTCTTCTGAGAAGAGGTGTGGGTGCGTGTTGCTGACTTTGTTCTTGATCTCTCTTTCATCCATTAGGTACATAAAATCTACCGGGGGGCTGGTGGAAGCTCTCAGAAAGCTCAGGATGAGTGGAACGTGGAGGAACACCCCCAGCAGGGAGGCCCAGTACAGCAGTTTTTCTGGGAACAGCCTGCCAGAGTGTCCCACGGTACTCAACTATCCCCCAGGAAACCAATGGCCTTAAGCAGCACGAGCTGCAAACTGCCTGGATTCTCTTCTTTTTGGTCTTTTTTATGATTGTTATTGGAAAAGATCATTTGCATTCCTCCCCAAGCACCCCAGTCACCTTGGGGACTCTTGGTTTCTGCCTCCTCATCTCTACAGCATATAGATGCTGTCAGCCCATGCCACCTCCAGAGCACTGCACAGCCTTACCAGAAAGTCTTCTGCTTGTGTTGAATTACCACTATTTGCCTCGTTGCAGACTGAGGAACCAACCGTTCCCTGCCCTTGCTTGAGGGAATCTTCTCGTGACCATATGTGAAGAGACTTCACTTCCTCACGATGCAAACACTATCACAGCTGCTCCATCCCTGCTCAGTCTTCATCAGCTACCATTACCTGAGTCGTCCTTAACAAATGCAATCAGAGCATTAGTAGCAACTGATGTTTACTCTCCTGGATGAGTACTCTGGAATTTTTCACTCTAAGGGAAATGCAACACCTAAATTATTTGGTACTAGTGATACTGAAGGTATTGTAATATCTACAGCCTCATTTGCTTGCACACTCTGGTGAAGAATCCTGTAGATAATGGTGCTTGCTGTGGGAGAGTGTTGTTCTGATGGGAAGTCCACAAGACTTCTCATTTGCCTGGCTAGGACTATTGTTATGCTAGAAGTCTTGTTTTCCCTGCTGCCAAAAGGATCTGTGTGATTCAAAGGTGCAGGTTCATCTCATTTGGTTAATGATTGCTTGCTGAAAACCCACTGAACACTACTGAGAAGCTAGTTGATGCTGGGCTGCCTGGGAGATGGTCACTCCATCACAGGTAGGCAGCACAAGATCTCTACATCATTCAGCTTCTACTTAATGTGGCATCCAGATTTTGTGCTTACCCAAGGAATGCCCTACAAGACACATCTTGCCCTGTTGGGGCACCCTGTTTTCTGAGCTTCCCCTCCCCCCCCCAATGCAAGGTAATTGTTGATCTCAGTGCTGGGCCCCCACTGTGGTTGGGGAATAATTCTATTACAATGAATAGTTTGAATTCTGCCTTCTATTGATGTAGTTGAAATCCAAACACACAGCGGGGTCTGGTAGGCAAAGGAAAGCTTGTTAGTGCTTGTAACTGGTGTTACTGGGGAGGCCTGGTCTGTGTCTGTGTAGCCAGCAGCACTTTCCTTCCGTAGATTTGCAGGAAGAGATTGATTCTTGCCTTTCTCCAGGAAGCAGCCTGTTGGCAGGGATTGTTCCCTGAGAGGCAGCATCCATCTCATCATTCATCTCTGTTCTGTGCATGCACATCAGGACTCCTGGAGTCTGAGCCATCCAATTCCCCCGTGTCCTCCAGCCATCCAGGCAGCAGGTCCTGCTGCAGATCCTGCAGTTTTTTTCTTCCCCTTCAGCAGCTTGCTATGAATGTCATTATTTTCTTTTTTTCAATCATCAGAACTGGAAGGTCAATTCCCAATATTTTTTACAAGAAGTGAGAGTTCAAAGTCTTTGGCTTTGAAATTTCTGGCTAATAGTCCTGTAAAGGACAGAGTGGTCCATTGCAGAGGTGTGGGAGGTGTTGGGCACCCTGTGGGGCAGACCCAGAGGCTGCCAACAGGCTGCCAGAGATGTTGTAGTCACACTGAGTAACTGGGAAACAACCTTGGCCCCTGGAAAAGGCCAGAGAAGTTGTCCTGCCTCAGTGGAACTGAACTGTAAGTGATCTTTTGAAAACTGTCTTTCTATTTTGCCTTATCTAAAGAATAGTTCACAAAGGAGCACTCTCCCTTTCCCACCGCCCCTGCAAACTTCCCATTTGCTCTATTAACTTTTCCTATGTCACACTGTAAATACGGAGTGCAGAACAGCTCCACCTTTGGTACTAGGGCCAAAGTGACTGTGACCCAGAGGGCAGAGCACCACCCTGCTGCAGCCCCTGCCTCCTGCTTGGGGGTTCCATGAGCTGGGAACACAGCACCAGGGTTTTTCCTTGTGAATGTGCAATGTGCTTGAACTTACCAGAACACGACCTTGATCCCATTGTCAAGCTTTTAGGTGCCTTTGTCTTGTGTCAAGTGTGATTTTGAAGTGTTCTTTGTTGCTTTGCCATCAGTGGTAGGAGACCTGCCTGGTGACTAATTCCCTGGAAATAGATTGCATTACAGGGGGGCGAGGAGGGTTTAATGGGGCTCATTAAACCAAGACTGGCCATGCCTGGAATCCGGAACACAGTGCTCCGGAGTGCCATGTTCCCTCCAGCCCTGCCCCTTGGATCCTCAGCCTCTTGCCAAAGTTTTTCAGAAGCAATTGGTGTCTGTGCTTTATTAGTGTGCGAGGCTGGAGGTTTTGGAAGAACCAAGAGGAGAAGCATCGCTGGGGACTCTGCATCCTGCTTCTCCTTGGATTTTTTTCCCCCTTGGAGCTGTTTTGAAGCACCCATCTCCAGTCATGTTGAAAATGCTTGATGCCAAAGAGGAACCCACTAAAATGGTTGGAGCCAGACAGCAAACTCATGCCCCATTCATATACACTGCCAAGGTTTCCACAAAGCTTGGATGAACCTCTCTGGATGGGATCTGCCACCTTTCATCCCCCCTCCATCCTCTTCAGTGCCAGGAACTGTAATTCCAGAAAGCTGACAACACTCTGCCTGAACTACCCATGGCATATTTGGGGTGGGGTGGGTTTTTTGGGGGGGATTCCATACATTTTTAAGTGTTTACATTAGGTTTCTGACACCATTAACCTGGACCTGGCTCCTGGTTATGCTCGGCAGCACGTGGCGTGTCTGTGTGCGATGTTTCCTATCACTTGTGGAGCTCTGAGGTTTGTGTTTTTTCTCCTGATCACAAGACAATAAATGCTCATCCTGTGCTTGATGAGAAGAACTGGCTGCACCAGAGAAGTGTGTCTGTTCCTAGGTAACCACAGTGATCTGGCAAAGGGAACTGGTGAAATCTCCGTTTTCCTCCAGTATCTCCCACCTGATGTTTTTTTTTTTCCTTTAAAAGAACAGCATGTTTATGGCTGAAGCTCATCCTCTGCTGGGACAGATGTGACAGCAGCACAGTGTGCTTTGTACTGTTACAGGTGCCCAATAAGCATTTACAAAAGGTGCTGCTATTGTGTGTTAATGAAGGGAATGAAGAGCAGAGGTGTGGGTGGTGCTGACAGGGTCCCAAGCACCAGCACTGAGCTCTTTCTCCTGGCCTTGCCCTTGGCCTTGTTGAACTCCATGAGATTCATACAGTCTCACCTCTCCAGCCTGTCTAGGTTCCCATTCCTTCCATCCCGTGTGTCACCCATGCCACACGGTTCAGCGTTGTCCTGGAGATAGCTGAGTGTGCTCAATCCCACTGTCTGTGTTGCTGGTGGAGATGCTGAACAGTGCAGGGCTGCATGGCACACCAGGGCTGTACTCACACAGGGGCTCTGTTCTAGTGGTGTGGTTGGCCATGTATCAGGGCCTGTCCCGTGTACCTGGGTCAATGTATCCTACACTGGCTCCTTACTCCAAGAGGGACATTGAGGTGCTGGATGGGGCCAGAGAAGGGCAATGGGGCTGGTGCAGGGCCTGGAGCACAGTGTGATGGGG
>JASSUY010005141.1:20687-33917 GCA_032466535.1 Forpus xanthops
GGCGGTGCCGCAGGCGGTGGCTGGCGGGGGCCGGGCCCGGGGCGCTGGCTGGGGGGCTGTGGGCGCTGGGTAGGGCCTGAAGGGCAGGAGGGGCCACGGGGGGAGGTAGGTGCTATGGGGAGGCCCAGGCTTGGCCGGGGGGGGCCGCGGGGGTGGTGGGGGTAGGAGGGAAACAGGCTAGGCTCGGGGATCTGAAGAGGCTGTGGGGCTCGGGTTGGGCCGGGCCGGAGGGCCCAGCGCGGCCTGGCTCCGTTTCCTGCCCGCTGTGCCTGTTCCATGGCCCTTGGGAAGGAGTCCGGGTCCACCCGGGACCGTGGCCCCCCGTTTCCCAAGGCCCCTTTGGGGCCGGGTAGGTGTCAGGGATGGGGCCGGGCCTTCCCCGGTTGTGTTCGTCGGGCCCGCGCCCTGCCCGGTGGAGCCGGAGCCTCGCAGGATGTTGGCTCCTTTGTATGTGGCTTTCGTCTCTCCAGAGGGCTTTGAAAGTGTTTATTTGGGGAAAGGGGCTGTGCTGAATCTGGTATTTAAAATAGCTTTTCTTTTTTCCTTTAGCAAAGTGGGTGAGGATGAATGTGAGAAACAGGAAAAATACCCTCCCCCTTCTACCCCCACCAGACAGGAGTTGACTTTATCCCTTCCTAAAGCAGCCAAGAAGAAGGGTTTGCAGACGAAAAGCAGCCCTCCTGTGGAGCCAGGCCACCAGAGGCCTTTGCCTCCTGTTTGGTGGCTGGCAGAGGGAACTGAGGCTTTTGGGGGGCACAAAGGATGTGAAGTTGTGGGGATATTTGGGAAGATGTCTTTTCTCTTGAGGAATGGCTCTGGGCAGCACGGAGACTTGCTGTGTATTTCTGGAGTTAAGCCCCAAACTTCGTTAAACCTCTTTCAAGTTGCCATGAAATGAACCTGTTCTGAACAAACTACAGGTAACAGGGACCCAGGTGAAACCCTGTGTGAAACAACTGCAGGCTGGTGAGTGGTTTGCACCGGTGTGTTAGGAAGTTGCTTCATGAACTAATCTCTTTGTTTCCCTTCTGTACAACAAGTGGTTGGCATCTGGCGGTGCATTCTGAGGAGTACGTATGTTCCTTTCCCAGCTGGACTGTCCCATTGCCCTGCCACACTCAGTGTACCCCCATCTCCAGCGCAGAACTTTCAAAATTGAGCCTTATATAACAGATTGGAGACAACGTTTGGTGTTTGCCAGTGTGTCTGAAAAAGAATTGCTGTAAATTAGGGCAGGAGGCCTCTGTGGGGATCCTGTGGAGAGGCCTTCTCTGTGGCGGGATGGGCTCGACTGCTGGAAGGAGCTTGCCAAAGCTGTGTTGGGTTTGGTTGAATTCAGTGTGATAGGAAGGAACATTGTTTAGTGATGGTTTGTTGCTGCTTGGCACCTTTTGGGCCTTTGGGTGGGTTGTAGTCTTGTGTGGATGAGGATGGTCTAACCCCAACCTTCTGCCTGGCTGGTAGCAGCTTCTCTGTGGTCTGTGGTGGTCTGTGCACTTGGGGAGCCCCTGATTCTCCCATGGGGGTGATTGTCTCCTTAGCTTGTAGGGAGAACTGCCCTCCCACTTCTGTCTGCTCAGGGTTTGATCTCCTCATTAGCTTACAAATCTTAAGGCCTTATCAATCAGTTGTGTTGTTTCTCTGCCAAACCAGCTGCTGTTCTGGTTTGCAGTTGCATCAAAACAACTGGCCTGCAGTTGGTGGTTTGCAGGGGAGACTTTCTTTTGTGCAGCAGTTTCTCTGGGCCTGCTGAATGGAGCTCTGTGCTCTGCTCTTGCAGTGGGTTTGGGGTTGCTTTCGTTGTTGCAGCACTCTTGAGCAGAGCGTGCAGAGAGGAGGAAGTTGGCACTTGCAGTGCAGCAGGTTTCTGGGTGCTGCCGTGCTTGTCTCTGCTGGTGTCGGTAAGTGGAGAGGCTTCGCATCACCTCATGCTCTGTATTCCCCTGCCAGGCTCCTGTGCAGCCCCGGTGTGGTCAAACCCGTTCATATGGGAGTGACTCAGCGGATCAATGGGAATGACATGAGGGCTGTGCTCACTGACAATCAGTGTTTTTCCTCCCACCCCCTCCAGCCCCACTGGGCTGGAAGAGATGATGTCTGAGAGCAGCTGCCAGTAAACATCTTTACTGGACTCAGGCCTGATGGTGCTCTGTAGCTTTCTCCCTGTGCCCCCCATGGTTTTCCTGGCCAGGAGGAGCCCTGATGAGCTGTGCTGGAACACGAAGCTTTTGCTTTGGCTGCTCCATCCAGGTACGTGCCTAATATCCAGTCTGAGGGCTTTACAACCTGCTAGAAGGACCAGTGCTTGCATGAGCCAGTCTGGGTAGGAAGCTGTTTATCTGTGCTTTTCAGGTAGAAGAGCTGCAGCATTAAAGCCTTCCTGGAGGTGGTGAGGAAGCCTTGGGTGAGCAGCAAGCCTTGCTGTGCTTTGCTCCTTCCTTGGTGTGTACAGGAGAGGTGCAGAGCTCAGGGCTGTGTAAGAGATGCTCTCCTTTGGCTCAGCAGTTCTGGTGAATGTGAGGTTTGGTACTAGGGTGCAGTGGCCTGGTTTGCCTTGTGCTACTCCTGTGACTTCCAGCTGCATCAGGAGTAAAACCCTCTTCTCTCACAGTGCTGCTCAGAGGGGGGAGACTCGGGTACCAGTGTGGGAGCTTCCTTCATGTGCTTATAATGGCTCTTTCCACAGAGCTTGTGGGAGCAGCTCTGCCCACAGCCCTGTAATTGGGCTTTGACTGGCAGACTTGGCTTGTCCTGGGCACAGTGAGAAGCTGTGAAATTGACCCTCCTTCCTGGGCCCAGACCAGACATGGCGTGGTTTGGAGACTACTCCTGTCCTACTCTACCCTGTGAGCTGGAAAGGGAGGAGCAGGAGCTAGTGTCAGCAGCTCAGGGATTCTGCTGGAGAACAGGTTACCTTCCTATTAGAAAAGCTGTGTGCTTATAAATAGTTTTGGGGTTTCATTTCAGTGGATGTTTACACTTCCTATGGGCAGTCTGTGTCTCCAGCTGGTCTGTTGCTGTAGAGAAAGAAGTAGGACTTGGCTGTGAGGAGGGTGTAAAGGTGACTTTCTGCTGGGCCAGCTGAGTCTTGGGGCTCTCTGCCTGGCTCCCACATTCCCACTAAGCTGCCCTCCATCTCCTGGGGAATTCTGACTGCCTTCGCAGACTGCAGCCCTTCCTGTTGGCCAGCCCCTCCCTTGCATGTTCTGGTGATGCATTATTCTTAATAACTGCCTTTAAAAAAGCTTCCTGCAGAGCATGCATCGAGCTGAGATGTTCCTGGTTCTCTCTTGCCTTGTCTTCACTACCACATCAGCTGCCAGGGTGAGACATGGGGCTGCCTTTTCAAGGCTTGTCTCAGATCAGAGCTGTGATTCCCCCCAGTCCTGCTGGGACAGAGGGAATTGGGGTACAGAGCCTAGGGTGCAAGTGCAGTGTGTGTTCCTGCCTCCTGCAGGGAACCCTGCAGCACATGGGTGCTTTCCAGGTGATCCCACGCTGTGTCATTTAGGAAATGGTTCTTCAGATAAGCTGAAGCTTGTAGGTAAGACTTTGCAGGTGTTTTTACATGGAGCAAGATATCCATGATTTCTTTTGTGGCCTACACTAAGGAGAGTTTGCTCTTGGAGTGGAGGAATCCAGTTAGTTCTTTCAAGACTTTAAATTGTCTTCTTTGGTTCCATAAAGATGGACAGATGTTCTCCATGTGTCCTGGAAGCTTTCCCAGGTGCCCATGCAGTCTGTATTCTGCTGGAAGATTTGTGACAGTTGCATTTTCCAGGCAGTCCCCTGGTGACACCTGCCTTCTCTGCTGCAGTCAGACCATGTCACTTAACATGTTGCAGCATAAACATCCTCACTTGTAAGAAGGTCTTGGCTGGCTCAGCTGTGAGAAACCCATGAGCTCTCATGAGCTCGTCTGCTGAGGGGACTTGCATGATGTTGGTGACGTGAGGGAAGTGGAGTCCTGGCCCACGAGGGCCGGAGGGGCTGAGCCTCAGGCCTGGGAAGGGTTCAAGACCTCCGCTTCCTCTCCAGTGTCAGTCAGAATCCAGCCTCACCAATGGGGACAGAGCCAGGAAGGGCTGGCATCCCTTTGGTGGCTGTGGGGTGGAGATGGCAGTAAGTTGAACACCAGAGCAGTGCTTGGGATGAGTCAAGACATTGTTGCAGGCAGGCCTTGGACATGAGGTGCTGGTTGGGCTCTTTGGGGTGTTTGAGGCACTGAGAGGCTGGAGGAGAGGAGCACTGCTTTTTGTGATTGTTCACTTTTACATGCCCACATGTCCTGTGGCCCATATTTATTTAATCTTATAATGGTTTTTAATGAGGGAAGTCTGGCTTTTGCTTTCCAAGCAGTGAATGAGACAGTTGACAGGTGATGGCCAGGCTTTGTCAGCCCAAGAGGGATGTTCTGTACTTAATAAACAGGTGTTAAGGTTGCTTTGAACTTGGATTTTGTGAAGCTTCCCTTTAGAAGAGCTTTGCAGTCCTGCTGGGGGGGTTGCATGGCCATGGCTCTGGGGACTTGATCCCCTTCCCAATCCAGAGGCTGGAAAGTCTTGCTGTTGATTGGTTTCCGAAAGGTCAGTGCTAATCCAATTCAGAGCCAGAAGGGAGGTGTGATGGTTTTGTCCTACTCAGAAGCTTTGTTCTTACAGACTTCTTGTTGCCCCATATTTTCAGGTAGAAAATCTCACTGCTTTTTACTTTTGAGATGGCACTGAGGTATGGACACCAATGCCAGAAACCCTTTTTCTTTCTTTAGCATGGGCTGTTGGTGGACTTTATACTCTTTGCCTGGCTTCCCCAGTTTGATGCTGGGAGAGGATGGTGCTTTCCAGCACCTTCTGTCCCATAAGTGTGGGCGAGGGGCAGGCTGAGGCTCTGCTGGAATCCCCCCACCCCCAACTATGCTGATTCTCCGCATCCTGAAAGCAATGCAGGTTTGAGCTGAAGCCTTTTTTTGTTCCCAAGTACAGAGAATATTTAGGATGTGACCTGGGACAAGCGCTGGAAGCAGAGGTATGGTATGTGTGTGTTGGGACTGCTGGCAGCCAGCAGCTGAAGAGCAGAATGCAGCTCTGGTGGGTGTGAGGTCAGTGTGCTGTGGGACGAGGCACCAGAGGTGTTGGTGCTGACAGGTAGAGACTAGTCTCTGCCTTGAGCCCTGGGAATTCCTGCACAAACTTGCTGGAGCTCGTAGCTCAGTGGTCTTTGGTTGTTGGGGAAGGAATAGGAGGTGTTCGGAGAGATGGAGTTTTAACATTTCCTCCAGGGTAACTTGCAGCTGATTTTAAACCTGAGCTGTTTTCACAGGGGTATCTGCCTGATCAGGAGAAGATTATTAGAGGCCTCAACAGATTTTCCAGCTTGAAGTGCTATGGTAGGACTCTCAGTGCAGGAAAGGGTGCAGACAGGTAGAGCAGACTGTCATGCTCTCCATCTCACCCAATAGCAGGGGATGTTGCCAGGGAGCAGCTCTCCCCTGCTCAGGTCCCTGCTCTGTCTCCCAGGCTGCTGCTTGGAGCAGGGAGAGCTGAGCAAAGTGCTGCTCAGGCTCACCGGATCTGCAGGCACCAATTTCAGGAGGGTGAAATGAAGCTTATTTAACACACACCATACTGAACTTAACTGTGTCTAGAATAAACCCCGTGAATGGGGGTTACTGTGCAGTTTGCTGTCCTGTTTCTGCTGTCTGTGCTGCAGGAACCTTTCTGTACCTAAAGCTCTCTGGGTAAATCTGTTGTGGCATTTTGCCATGGAGAGACATTGGGCAACCCTGTTGTGCTGGATCACACTCTGGTTTCAGGTGGTTTCAGGCCTGCCTTCAGCAGGAGCTGTGTAAGCAGGGAGGGAATGCAGCAGTCCTGCCTGCCACTGGGCTCAGCATCACAGGGCTGCTTTGGGGTGAGGCCAGGCCCAGCTCTGCTGCAGTCAACGGGAGCTCTACTCCGCATGGAAAATGCCAACAGTGTCCCAGAGCCCAATGCTCCCTTACTTCAAGTGTACTGACCTCACTCATTTTCTTCTCGCCCTTTCCTCTCTCTGACATCTCTCTGACTCCTGGAGCTTTTATCACACTGAGATGTTTTCTTGCAAGAGCTGAGCTATCTGCAGAGGAGGGACAGTCCAGAGCATTGTCTGCACTGGAAACATCGCTTTACCAGGCATGGAAAGGTGGGCATCTTGGGAGAAAGGTGGTGGAGCAGCCAGAGCGGGGAGGACAGCACATACAGATGCCATCACTGCAGTCTGGATGGCACCCATGCTTCCCAGCAGGTCTTCTCTGGTGTCTCTCTGAGTATATATAAGTGCAGACCTGGAAACGAGACTCAAAATAATCCTGTGCAGAGCGCAGAGGATGCACTGCAGTGGGCTTGGCTCTGTGACAGCAGACAGGCACCCGGAGTGTGGTTAGGCACAAGCAGGGGACAGTTCCCACACTGCTGGTTGTGGTCCTGGCAGAGGACTTGCAGAGCCTGAAATCTGACTTCTCCTGCGAGAAAACTGTGACACTCAGTGCTTTGCTTTGGTTTTGTGCAGAGCCAGAAATCAAAGTCCAGAGTGATGCTTCCCCAGCCACAATCATTTAAAGGCACTTGCTGTTGTTTTAGGGCCAATATTTAACTTGTGCCTGTGATGAGGAATGCCTGATAGACTCTAAATATTTGATTTAAGGAAGAAGTTTGAGGGGAGAAGGCCCGCTGGGGGCAGGGCAGCAGGGGGAGTTCAGGAAGCAGTTGCCATGTGTGTGTTTGCAGGTCTGTGTTGAACTGGCTGCCGTGCTGTTCTGGCAGGTCCAGCAGTGGCTGTGGCTGCGCCGCAGCGCGGAGCAGTGAGAGGAAATGTTTGTGTGCTGGGCTGGAGCAGGGTGTGTCTGCTCTCTGCTCACTGCTCACAGCCGGGCTTTAAAGGCACAGGCTTGGAGGTGCTTCCCAGCCAGGGCTGCTGTGCACAGCTGGGCTGGAGCTGGCAGGAGCTCTGGGATAAAAGCAGCTTATCGGACAAGAAATGCTCTGCTGCTTCTGCTTTCTTTGGTGGCAAGAGGTCCTTAGCTGTGAAATCCTCTGCAGTGGATCCTGCTAATGGCAGGGTTTCCTGTTCTCTGAACCCAACAGCAGTCATGGCCTTGGTGTTGGGGAGTGGTTGGACTTGATGCTCTTAAAGGTCTTCTCCAACCTCATTGATTCTTATATTCAGTGACCTGCTCGATGAGATGCTTGTGTCTCCTTGTGTTCTCTCTCACCTTTCTGGGTGATGCTTCTCGCAGTGCTCCATACACACCACTGCTCAGCCTGTGGAGCCTGTGGAGGGTGTTTGCTGCTGGCTAGTGCTGATGGCAGCTCTGTGGGGCTGTGTGCTGGGATGCTGGTAGTGCATGTCACAGCTCAGGTTGTGCTGGCATCTCTGTGGGCTGTATGGGCTCGTTGTGGTGCAGGAGGACATGGTGATGGAGAGGAGCCTGCTCCTCTGTTCCCAGCTCCATAGGTGCCTCAGGCAGAGCAGAGAGCCCCTCTGAAGGCAGGGCAGGTTGGTAATCCTGGGTCTGGATGTGAAATCTGGGCTTCCTTAGCTACGTGGTAACCCTCTGCTCTGACTTCCTGTGTTCTTGACTGGATGCTTTTGGCCATGCTTAACTCTTTTATGCTTAGAAAGAAAATGTGTTTTCTTGAAGCCAAATCAGAGGCTGTTTGTAAGTCAGCCCAAGGGGAAGGCTTCACCTGGGCTCCTGTGTGCAGAGTTCAACCCAGCTCCAAAAGGCCGAGGACTTTCTCCTCCCAGTGTAGCAGGAGGCTTGTAGGCCGCCCTCGATCCCAGCTTGTAGCCACGTGAGGGGGAGCCAAGTCCAGCTCTGGCTCTTAGTCCCAGGTTTGGTGCTGGGGAGGCGAAGGCTTTTGTCAGAGCTCTATCCAGCTCAGAAGGGGATCAGGCACTATATAGGAAGGTGGCAAACAGACTCCCCTCCTTTTGCATGTCCTGCAAGTACCTTGTACCATCTGTAATGGAGGTGATAACTCAGTGATGACAACTGAGCTGTGTCCATCCAACCCACAGGCTCTGGTGGTGTCTGCACCACATCTCAGAGCCCCTCTGGGGTTGCCTTCCTACTTTGAAGGGCCACAGAGGGGCTGCTGTGAGTGGGCACCCAGCAGCACTGTGCAGCTGCAGGAAGTCTTGGCTTGTTTCCATCATGAGTGTTGATGTGTTTAAGCCCACAAACTGGCTGCATAAGGAATGAGGGAGCCAGGGGAGCTGTGTCCTGTCTGCAGGAGCTGGAAGAGGTGATGAGAGCTGGACTCAGGAGTGGGTAACTCAAAGAAAGGCAAGTTTTGGGTTTTGGATGGCAGTGTGCCCTGGAGCAGGTTGGACGTGTGTTGGCTGGGATTTCTGGGACAAATCGGAGAAGTGAGAGCCCAGAAATGAGGGAGAAGGACACTTTGTTCGTGCAAATCATGTTCCGGATATTAATAGCAGGAAGATGAAATGGGTCCTCCTGGGGGGTGTATCCTGCCTGTTCCTCCACGTTGGTGAGCCCTCTGACTTTATAGATGAAGCCCTTTGTGTAGGGCCCAGAGGAGAAGGTCTTGAGCAGGTAAGGTAAAGAGGAGAGCCAGTGAGGTTACACTGGATCTGCCTGTTTGAGAGTAGTCCTTTAGGTGAGCCCTTAAGTTTCCTTTCCCAGTCTGCAGCACCTCTGTAGCCACCTTTTAGCTGTAGCTGCTCCTGTGGTGTCCCTGTTTCAGTCCTGGCCATCTGATCCTGTGCAAAATACGCACAGGTGGGCAAAGAGGGCAGATGGAAACAACCTTTGGAATGTGGAGCTTGGTGGCAAACCACACTGAGTCCTTAATCCACAAAGCTGTCACTGTGCTTAATAAAGGGTTGCAAGTCTGATCCTCTGTGTGCAGGACAGAGGAGGAAAAGACCCTAAACCCTTTGTGGCGTGACCAGGAATGGGCTATAGGTCTCTGGCCCCTGTGTTGTTTTGAAGTTCATTCCTCCCTGCAAGCCAGGAGTTTTTGTCTAGGTCTTAGGCATTTGTCTCCAGTTAGTTGGGAATTGTCCTTCTTCACCTCCCTCTTCTCTGAGCTCATGGACTCTTTGCTTCCCTATCTCTAAAACAAGCAGGTCGTTTCTGTGCCTTCAGGAGCTTGCAAGGAAAAATGTGGAATGGATTGAGCTGCTTGGCCTTGTAATAGAGGGAGTGGGAAGAGGATTGCTTCATGGATTGCTCATTGCTTCTCTGAAGATGCTGCTGACTCTTACATGTAAGCTGATGAATCCTGTCGTGCCACAGAGCATCCCTCTGCCCCAGTTACTCTGCAGGAAAGAGTAATTGCCTGGTGCTACTCTTTCCCCTCCCAGTCTGGGCTGTGGATGCTGCTTGCGTCCTGGAAGGTGGTGACTGGCCCCACGGGGGTGAAGAGCTGGTAGCAGCTGCCTGAGGCTGATTTTTGCATCAGGGTAGTGATTTTGGTGCTTGGCACAAGGACTTCAGCAGCTCTCTGAGGAGAGGCTTCCCTATGACCCCCCCAGAAGCTCACCCTTTCCTCCCTTCCTCCCTCCTTCACAGGGTTTGCCAGTCAATTGAGGAGAGGAAACCTATGAGGCTTCGAGCAGCCTGGGGAAGAAAGCAGAGGGGGAAATGGTGTTTGCTTGAATGTGGGACATCTCAGCTTGGCAGAGCTGCAGCTCTGCAGCCCAGAAATGGAAACAGCCCTTGTCACCAGTGGGAATGACACCCCCCACACGCACCCTGCGCCAGGGCTTTTCAGGGTGCTCCTCAGCTGGGACAGCAGAGTGTGTTACTCCCCCTTCCACGTGACCTTGGGGGAACTGGAATTAGCTGTAGTTTGGTGGTTGGAGAGAACTGGATGCAGGCACCCCATCTTTCACCACCTTG
Source organism: Forpus xanthops (assembly GCA_032466535.1). Taxonomy (NCBI): domain Eukaryota; kingdom Metazoa; phylum Chordata; class Aves; order Psittaciformes; family Psittacidae; genus Forpus; species Forpus xanthops. The sequence continues at coordinate 30,595 of JASSUY010005141.1, forward strand.
CCTTGCAAAAGGCCACCACAGACCTGCAGGTGCAGCTGCTCCCCAGCCTGCTTCTGTCAAGTGGATATGGGTTAAGGGGGAAAAGTAAAAATCCTGCTATTCAAAGTGCTTGTGCCAACCCAGATCCTGCTGGCAGAAAAGCCTTTGGTAGCGACATACATGACAGGAGGCCAAGCAGATCCCTGCAGAGTGACAGTCCCCAGATGGGAGTGGGGAACCTGCTGGCACACCTCTTGTCCTTGCAGGGCACAGGCCTTTGGCAGCCAGGCTGGATGTACACATCCCAGCTGCTGAGCTGGGGTCCTCATGGGTTTGCTTACCCCTTTAAGGGAAGAAGACATGCCCAGCTCCTGAAGCCATCTGGCTCTTGTGGGTTGTCCCATGTGGTGTGACAGATGTGGTCAGAATGACACCCGGTGTCATCCAGAGTTCCCTGGTGGCCTGGACTGTGGTGGACAGAGGGGTAACACAACGGGGTTTTCCTTAGAAGCTGTGGTTCAGAGAAAGTCTGCTGTGGATGTGCATTGTGTCTCCAGTTTGGGCAGCAGGGATGTCCTGCCTGCAGGGTTGGTGGTTCCAGAAGAGTGAGCACCACCTGATGTAAGAGCAGCTTTGTGCCCTGGCCTCTTAATTGGTGAGTGCAGGGAGTGCTTTAGCTTGTTCTGTGCCTGCTTTGGGGTGGCAGGGAGGGAGAATGGAAGTGCTGAGAGCTAATGCTCTGCTAAGCATTGATCTTCTGCTCCCTAGAACTTGGGAGCAAGTAGGGACACTCTGGGTTGTTCAGTGATGCTGAGGCAGCTCTGGCCACTTCCAAGCCATTTGTGTTGTGGGGAGACCCATGATATGAGTGACCGAGGGCAGAGTCTGTCCCAGGCTCCTGCTCCTGAGGTTATTTAGGAGCCTGTCCAAAGGCCTTGGGGAGGAACAAGTGCTGAGTGTGCCACTCTGGTGTCCTGCTCCCTGGGGAGGAGAGTGCCTGGCTTGCCATGCTGCTGTCCAGTGGAGCTCCTCTGCGAGGAGGAAATTATCTCCAGGTGGATGGAAGGATTTGAGACCATCACCCAGCTTGGGCTTGGGGGAGGAAAGGAAGGTGAAGGGAGACATGCATCCAGGAATTTCCCTTTGTTTGTAAGGAAAGGAGTTGAGAAATGTCCCTTATCCTTTGGAGAGCAGATTTTGAGCCCCTCATTCTGCACACAACTGATCCCTCGCAATGCCAGAACACTTGGAATTCAAGGCTGTGGGATCTCTGAGGACATCTTCAAAAGGGTTTCATTCTTCCTCTGCTCTTGAATGGCTCCCTGTGAGACAGTACTTGGATGGCTGTGTCTTCCTGTGTGCTCTGATGCCCTTCTGCTGCTACCCACACTGTGGAACACAGCGGTGGAGTTACGAGGAGCCACCCCACGGTGGAAGGGGAAGGTCTCATCCCACCATCCAGTGGGACCCTCTGTCTCATGCACACCAAAATACCTCTGCTTGGGCTTTCTTCAGAGCCTTGTCCTGCTGTGGTGAGGCGTGAGTCTTCATGCTGCTGCTCATAATGGTAGGTCCAGGGCGACTGCCTTTAAGCTGCCAGAGGGGAGATAGAAATCTGAGGCAGAAGTTCTTCTCTGTGAGGGTGCTGAGGCGCTGACACAGGGTGCCCAGAGAAGCTGTAGCTGCCCCATCCCTGGCAGCGTTGAAGGCCAGGTTGGACACAGGGCCTTGGAGCAAGCTGCTGCAGTGGAAGGTGTCCCTGTTCCCAAGCGGAAAATCAGAAACACAGTGCTCACCAGCTACTACTTAAAGGAAAAAGACTGCTGCTGCTGAACCCATGACACCATGGCAGGGGTTGGAGCTGGATGTGTTGTGGGCACAAGTGAAGTAAATGCCGGTCTTGGGTCTTGATTGTAGAACCAAAACTGTTGCAGGCTCCTTCCCGAGTGCACTTGTGACAATGGGCAGGATGGGACTGGTTGGAAAAGAATCGGGTTCTGCTCTTTGCGTCAAGCATAATAAATGTGTGAAGTGGAGAGCAGGAGAAAGGGAAGGCACAGCACTGGTGAGCAGGTTTGTGCTGGCTGGCTGCTGGGGACTTTTGGAAGGCAGCTAGTTCCTTTGCAGCTCTGGGTTTGATTTGATCCAGTGTGGAACCAGAGCTTGCTGCATTGTGGGTGTGTTGTTTGGTTCAAACAGGAACTCACCGAAGAGCTGCAGAACCCAGCTCCTGTGAGGGACTTGCTGGTTCAGGCCATGGTTCAAGTGTCTCCATGTATGAGCTGCCCCATTGAATCCAGCTCTCTTGGTGAAAGGCAATGTCAGCATCCTGGCTGGGATGTGTCCCAGGAAAACTGCTGGAGCATATAGCTGCGGGAAGGGATGGAAAACTGGAGCTCTCACTACTGTCCTTTAAAGGTCTCCCAGCCAGAGACTTGCCTTTGTAATTTCCTTTCTTCCAGTACCACTAACTTGATATTAGTAGAACTGAAAGCACTTCAGCATCCTATTGGCTTTGTTCTGTGCTGAACTGATGCTCTAGATTCTGCAGAAGCAGGTAATTCACTCGTGCAGGGGCACAGGTGAGCCTGTATCTTTTCTGTTGTTCAGAGCCAGGTTTGCTGCTCTGCTTGCACGTTACCCGCAGCGTCCCTCTTACAGTAATAGCAAAGCAAGTTGCACTTTCTCAGACAGACATTGCTCCATCTGTGACCAGAAACACCATAGTGACCCTCATATGAGCAATGGGCAGCGGGCTGAGGCTGTGGTTGGGTTATTTGCTGATCTTGCCATCTTCCAGCTGTGCCCCACAGCTTCCCCTGCCCCAGCAGCCCCAAGGATAGCTGTTGCTGGTCCTGGAGAAGGGATACTGGAATGAAGAGCAGGTAGAAGATGCTGGGAACATCCCAGTGGCATGATAGGTAGGAGATGGATGGGTATCTTGCTGCCTCACTCCCTCTTGCAACCAGGGGTTTTGCTTTTCCAGCAGAGGTTTGCAAACCCCACTGAGGTTTGGTGTTAACTCTATTTCCACGTGGTGTGCATTCAGCATGGAAACCATGGGAATGGCTCCGGAGGTGGATGTGGCTTGAGAACAGGGAGGTGGCTGCCCTGGGGCTCAGTGCATTTACACAAGGGGTCAGTCAAGGGGTACAGTTAGGCCCCTTTCGTGGGCTCTGTAAAGTCAGCCCTAAAGCTGCTTCTCTTTGAGTCTCTGATAAAGCCTCAGTGTGTTTTCTGGTAGATGGTAGGAATTCTGTCACTGGAAGTTTAAATTTGTGGCTGAGCCCAAAAATATGAATCGACTCTCTTGGGTACTTGGTTCTTGGATGGATGTGTTTTAC
>JASSUY010005142.1:0-40624 GCA_032466535.1 Forpus xanthops
CCACCCTTACAGTAAAGAATTTCTTCTTCATATCCAGTCTAAACTTCCCTTGTTTAAGTTTGAACCCATTACCCCTTGTCCTTGAACATCATCTTTTTCCTCCAAACCCTTTCTGGTGGTTTTGGGTGTAGAGGGAGCTTGAGTTTTGTTCTATCTTTCACTTCCAGTATCTTAGAATCGTTGAAGGATTTAGCTATTATGCCATTGGGCCGAAGTTTCTATGAAGTGATGAAAACAGCACTGAATTTAACTGCTGCAACTGTACAGGATAGGAGCTTATCAGGTAAGTAATTTGCTTCAGTTTTTTTTTAAAGTACCTCATAAGCATTCTGGGAATACTCAATAGAAGTAACTATACAAGCTTCTGTTAAATTCTTGAAGTACAAGGTCTAAGGACGAGCTATATTGCTGTAGTGCTAACCCATTGCTTTACTGTCTTTTAAATACTAAAATTTCAAGTGCATCAATCTCTGGCAACTATTTGCTAAATAAAACGTGTTGGTCTCATATATCTGGTTTAGAATGGTCTTTCAGTGATGAATTTTGGAAAGTGATTAAATCACTACAAAGGACAATTTCTTCAATTTAATAGGATAGCCTCTTGGTTTGGACATCTGTGTTAAGGACTGTGTTTTTCTTTAAGCTTTTCTGTTGTTTTCTTTAAGCTTTTCTGTTGTTTTCTTTAAGCTTTTCTGTTATAAATTCTGGTCTCACCTGAAGGGCTGTTTCCACATCTCTTTGTAGGAGATGAGTTCAATTAGAAAAGGTAGGCTTTCCCCAGGACAACTCATCAAGAAAAGGTCAGGAATGAGTTTCATTGGGAAACTGGTAGCACGTGATGAGATTCTAGGTGTGGCTGTCTGCTCTGCACATAAGGTCAGGCTAAGAATTATACGTGGTCTAAATCTCACTTCACCTGCCAAAATGAAGACTGAAGTAGTACAAATGTTTTTATGTTGGAGCCCTTGCACAGAGAATGAACTTGAATTTCTTGGGTCTTCTGGTGTTCTTCTGGTATACTCTCTCAGCAATGATCCATATCCATCCATGCACAGGCATTTTCATGCCGATGTGCAGAATTAGATGCACAGTTTAGAATGGCACACTGGTCTGCTGGCAGTCACCGCACAGGGGCATCTCACCACTGTCAGATCAACTGTCACATTAACAGGCCTTGCCATGGTACTAATGCACTCATGGATTTTATCCTAGTGAAACTGGTGTTCAGGTACACACCACACTTTTTTTTTCCCTTCAGAAAGAACATGGTATTTGGATGTCATCAGGAAACAACATGAACAAAAAGCAGGAATGATGTAAGCAGAAGGTTTTCTTTCTTTCAGGTTTTCACTATAATCTTTCTCTCTGGGATGTTTTGTGGAATCCACATGCAGTGAGAACAGAACTTGAATCCAGGTTTGGTTTTGATGATCTTCACATTGAGAAGTTACTAAGTTATACAGCACAATTAAGAAAGGTAAATGACTTGGAAAGTTCAGTGCCACTCTTTTTCTTTGTTTTTATTTCTACCCTGAAGGTTTTTTTTCATGCCTTACAGAAGCTATAGTCATCTTAGATTCATGAGGAAGCTATAACTCTGCTAAATATTCTGGGTTCACTCCCACCAAAAAAAAAATGCATTTAGCTTCAGCTGAAATTTCTGCACATGAAGATGCTGATAGGTGCAGTTGTGTCCATTAATGAAGTTATGCTTCTATGAACTCATTACTGAGTATAGCAAGGTCCTAAGTTTATTAATCCTGCAGAGAATTCTGGGATTTGCTTCACTAATCCTTTAAACTAATTCCTAGACTTGAAGCTGCCTGGATTAATTTGTGAGGTAGAGTTTTTCATCTTGTTTGCTAGACAAAGAATGCCTGTGTCTTCTGTGTGTAAATTAAGGCACATCAGGAGTCCTTCTCATTTGTGCAGTCTTGATATCAATATACTTGACTGATGAGTCTCTCAGTGGGACTATTCAAATATAACAGGGATGTATCAAATTTTGAAGAAAGCCCTCTCTGAGAAAAGAGATTTTCTAACCTTCTAGATCAAAGTGACCTGTTGCGATGGTTTGACTGCAAAAAATCTTGAAACGTTTAGAATTTCAACTGACATCCACAGTGATTGAATTGCACATGTTGGTATTTATCTGAAATGTGTTTGTTCTTTGCAGTACAGTCTGGAGTTGTGCTACAGAAGAGCTCACTATAAGAATAGCTTATTTACACAAAGGGATGAATTATTAAAAAAACCTTCATTTTTGAATGACCTTTTAATGATATATTAATGATGGCCAGTTTGATCAACTCAATGGGTTTTTACTGCAGCTTGGTAGATATGGCTGGCTGTACAATTCCAGGCAACTCACTAGCTATTTAAGCTAATATCTTGATTTGTGTGCTCGTGTTAGAGCATTGAAAACCCATAGAAAATATGAAGGGAAATATGGAAACCTGAAAATATCTGTTCTGAGCACTTTAATTCTGCATCTGAACCCCCAGGTAGTTTTGGGCCAAAACTTTTGCAAAGCTTTTAATAAATTTTCTAGTCACAGTCAAAAAGGAGTTAGGATGTAGAGTGTCCTAGAGAGATATTAACAGGAAGCATCAAAATGACCTGTATTATTTTTGTATACTTTAGTGACATTTATGTGATTTGGAATAATAAACCTTTCAAAACAAAATTTAGAAATCAGGTTGTGAGGAAAAAATTCTGGCCTTTTGGCCACGCTGCTGAAACCTACCAACTTCAATTTAAAACTAGTCTGCTGCATGCAGTCATTGGTTCAAGTGTATCACTTGGCTGAGTGCTTTCTACATCAGTAATTTTAATACTTATGAAGTTGTTTCAGTGCATTTATTCTAGTATAGGGGTACTGTATCATTGTCAAGTTGGTTCAGCGTCAGCCTGCAAGTGACTGTAGAAGTAGTAACACTGGGGTAGCTATGTGGTGAAAATTCCTTCCATATGCTAGTAGCATCATTCTGTCAGGTCTACGAGTACCCTAATTATACAACAGTCTGCACATGGAACACTTTGAACTGTGTGCCCTAGAATATGAGGCTGGATTAAGTGGGCTTTGTTCTCACTGAAGGAAGCTATATTCTTTTTGTCACCAGATAAGTAAGTTGATAGCAGAGGTAACACTCAGCAACTATCTTGAAATACTCATCAATTTCTTATATCTCTGCCAGATTCCCACAGGAGAGACACTGGAGCAGTTTGTGTGCTTTGCTCTGTCCAGAGTGCCAGAAGATGAAGCAAATAAAGAGAATAATGAAGACAACTGTATTTCTACATGGCATGAAGCCAAAATATATCTTGTTCATGCTATCAGCAAGCTCAGACTCTATGCACAGGTACACTAATAAGTTAATAGATTAAATTCCTATTTTTTTTGCATGTAGTTGTCAACAGTAACTAGTATAAAGATCTATTAAATGTTACTTTTGTGAAATTTTCATCTTACTAATAAGACAAAGTAATCCATGGAAAGAATTTTTACAGTGGAAATCTAACCTATCACCATGTGTCCACTTAATCGAATTTTGTCATTGACCCAAATGCAGATTTGAAATCTAACAGGGAATATAGTGCAATATAATATGATGCAGAGGCCTGGCAGAAAGAAGTTTACTGACTCACCTGAGCCTGAATTAAGGGCAAAACTGAAAGTAGACTACAGGCCTCCACTGATAAAGTATACAATTAATTTATTTTTACTTTTCCTTCACTGTATCTGGCAATAGTACCTGAAGCATGTTGCAGGAGATGAGAGTACATCCCCACTATAGCACCTTAAAATTCTGCTCTGGCAGAACAGCTTGGCATTCAATGTCTATGATGATGTTACATGTATTTCATATAGAAAAAGATAACCCAACTGTCTTAATCATAGAATTATAGAATAGATAGGATTTGAAAGGACCTTAAGGTTTCCTACTTCCAACCCCCCTGCCATGAGCAGGGACAGCTCACACTAAACCATGTCACCCAAGGCTATGTCCAACCTGGCCTTGGTCACTGCCAGGTCTTAATGTTGGTGTTTATTTTTTCACTGAATTATGAGATGTTTTTTAACAAAATAATAGAAGTTGTGTATCAAGCTCCTGTGGAAATATTTGCAGTATCTGAAGAAAGTATGTAGAGCTTACTGTGTGTTTCCTCAAAAATGGAGCCTTTGATTTCTTTCTTGATAAAAGTTTCACTGATGTATGACTTGAAATAATAACTTGATTGTCAAAACTAATGCACTAATTTCTATTAGCTGTAGGAAAATCCATTAATAATTTCAGCCATAATTTTAAAACTTTTCAGAAGAGCTGATGTCCTTATGGTGGCAACTTGAAGTACTGTAAGCTACTGGCCACTGGGAATTCCCTTGGTGAACGTAACATCCCTTGTTGTAAAATTCTGTTATAATCACTTGGCATTAAATAAATTAATGGTGAAAAAAGGAGAGTAGTTAGTGGGTTTGCCCAGGCCTTAGTATGCCTTATTTATTCCAGACTACACAATAAAAGCATGCAGGCTCATTTTTCATCTCTTTATAATGGAACACCAAAAATGTTGAAGCTGCTGCCTTCCGTTTTCTTGTTAGTGTAGACAGAACCCCTGTAAGGCAAAGCAAGCTTTTGACTGGAGGTCTGCTTTAGATTGGTTTCAGCCCCAGACCATTTTGGCTTTTTTTACCATGCCTGGGTCTTTGAGCAGGGACAGCACAACATAGCATGTTAGTTCTCCGTATGATGTAGCACGTTATATAGCCAACCTTCAGGTCAGTCAAAACTGTACTGTAAATCAACTTTTGTGTGGCCAGTAATTTCAGAGTCTAGACACATTGTTAGGGAGTAATTTTAGTATTATTATTAATTGCATGCATGCTTGGGGCTTTTTTTGACATTGAAGTTCTGTGCATTTTCTAAATAACAAAGCTTTCTTTTTCTAAAAAGTGCATTTTGTTTTGCATTCATTCTTCCAGGTGTTTGAGCAATGGTTCAGCAACAGTAGATTCTCTCAGAAACTCCTTTTGGAACTTGAAAGAATCATAGATGATTTAATGTTTCAGTTTCTAGATGACAGAGAAGTCAGGAAACTTTTTGCAGAGATAAGTACCCTGATCCGGCAGTGGAATGAGAAATCAGATGCCTACTTTTCAGAAGGATATACTGCATCTCATGACCTGTAAGTTATCTTTCTGCAATTTGTCTTATAAAATTCAGATCAACTGAATACTTATTTTCACATTACACTTCACTTTTTTCTGATTTATAAATGAATTGAAAGGATCTACACAGGACTTAAGCTGTAGACACAGGGAGTTAATGTTTGTCAGAGGCTTATGAAAAGACTGTGGCAGAACACAAGAACTGATACTTCTCTTTTTTGAACTGCACATTGGATGATTTATATCCCTTCTGGGAGTTATAACATTGGCCTCAATTTGGCATTTGTATGACTATATATTTGTAATAACTCGTTCTTATCAAAACCTGTTCCTTATTGGAGGAAAGATGATCTATGCTATACAAATCAACATCTGAGGATTAATCTGAAAGATACAATCCATGTTGTACCGTTAAGAGAGAGACTGCAGTTGAATTGTTCAATAACATTTGTACATTCTGAAATTTGTTTCTTTTTTTATGCAAGGAAACTGCTATACTACTACTGTTGTAAGAAACTACAAAGTAGGTGATATAGTGACTGCACAACAAAAAAAGTCCCATAGCTTTTTAGCAACTTTGTCTTTCTCTTTGTAGTACACAATGCCACTGTGTTCTACCTCTTTTGATTGCAGAATCTTGCATCTGGAGAGAATGAAGTCTGTACTTCAGGATGTATCCCAATGGCCTGTTTCAAAGAGATTGCTTCTGGTAGATAGATCCATAAGGAATGTAATAGCACAGTTTTTATACTTCACTGAAGGTAAAGCTGCATGGTGGTCACTTGTTCTCTCGCTCAAATGACTTCCACAGAATAACATGGAAAATCGATAACATTCTACTTCTAGGAAGGCATTTTGGCTCTGTAATACCCTGGGTCAGGGTTGGAAGAGACATTAAAGATCATCCTGTTCCAAACCCCTGCCATGGGTACCTTCTGCTAGACCAGATTGCTCAAAACCCCATCCAAACTGGCCTTATACTGGGGGCCTCAGGGCTGAACACAGTACTCAAGGTTTGGGTTTCACCAGAGTGTTGTAAAGGGGAAGAATCACGTCCCTTGACCTGCTGGTCACTCTCCTTTTGGTATAGCCCAGGATACAGTTGGCTTTATGACATGTGAGCTCACACTACTGGCTGTTGATTCCCAAGTCCATGTCTCCCACAAAGACGTTAAACAGTGCTGGTCCTAATACTAACCCCTAAGGAATGTCACTCCTCAGTGGTGCTACTTGGTCACTTGGTTGTCAAGCCATTGATCACAACAGTTTGAGTGTTGACTATCCAGCCAGCCATATAAGTATGAACAACTGCTGTATTTTTAAGCTCTATCACGCAGTTTTCTTTTCCCATAAGGATGTTTCCTACTGTAATGTCCCAAAATTATTCTGCAGGTTAAATATTTTCTTTATGGTTTGTGTGGGAAAAATGTCTTACAGATGCTTTACATAGCCTGGAAAAACTGATTCCCATTGCCCAAAGAGATGGACTCATTCATCTTGACATCAGAAAGCTCTTTGTGGAGCTAAACCAGGTATGCAGTTATTTGATGTTTGTATGTTAATTTGTATAAAGCTCCAGAGGCTTATTTTGGGGCATAAAAAGTACTTATTAAGTATTTCACATTTTATTTGGCAGCATTTTGGTCCAACTTTACTTTGTACTCTTTTGTCTTCATTTTAAGAATGAATATGGGGTGTGAATCAAATCTGTTCCTTCATCTTGAATTAATTTTTAAATTGACAGTGTATTAATTAAATTTTAGATGTTGATGAACAATGCTTCCTATGTTTGTAATGACCTACTTACAATGTTTGAGAAGACCCTAAGACTTCCACAGGGCTCAGATGGCATTGACATTCTAGCAATGTACATGTGCCCTGGAAATGGCTCAGAAGTGACTTTTAAGCTAAGTAACCAGCTCCAGTCACTAAAGGAATCTGTAAGTAGTTCTGATTTTTTTTTTTTTTTTGTGTGTGTAAAGATTGCATTGCCTTTCTTGTAATACTATCACAAAATGAAACAAATTAGCAGGGGTTGTAGCTTACTATTTCCTGTTTGCTAATAAGAAGTGTGTGGGTCATTGATCATTTAAACTGATCAAAATGTGCTTGGCAGCTCGGCACAAGTGGTCTTGGTAAGCCTCTTGAGTGGATGTGATATTTGAAACCTTGTAAGTAGTTGTGGCTTCCAGAAAAAGAAATAGAAGTTTTGAAAGGCTGATCATTTAATCTATTTTACATTGTATTTCAATATCATTCAGATTACAAATATAAGAAGCAGGACCAAAGGTGAGTTTCCTTTTTAATGGTTTCAAACACTGCTTTCTTTACTGTGAAAGGTCCTGCTTCTGCAGAAAGTAACTTGGGGACGACAGAGCCTGCCAGATCCAGTAATTGATGACTATTTGGGATGGCAAGAAATAGGAGAAAAGCTAACAAAAAGTTATGCTTATTACTGTGAAATTAATCAATTACTGAGCACAGAAGCACCATCTGAGGAGGATGGCCATTTCAGCTCTTGTCAGGACCAGCTGCTCTTCTCACTGTATGTATGTTGTGTACCTTTTAATACATAAAGATTCTGACTGGTGCCAGCCTGGAATAAGGTATTATATCCAGTAACTGAACAGATAAAAAGGTCAAAATCCTGCTTTTTGCTTTTGATTGCGAACCAGAGTTAACAATTCCTTATAAGCACAAACAGGAAAGTAGAGGATGATTTTTTTAATTATTTTTTTTTTTAGTAGCAGCAGTAGTAGTGGGGAGTAGTAAGGGTGGAAATAGGCTGAGGATAGGCAGGTATCTAGGATTCTAAAAATCTATTCTTCCTTTTAATCTTCTCACATCCACATATTTTCTGCTACTTTTCAGCCTGCTTCCTGGCTTTGCTCTCTGGCACTGTGATGCTTAGGGTGCTTGGCAACTTGGATCTGAAAGACTCCTGGGAGATGCAGGGAAATACCATAAAAGGGGTAGTTAAGAAAGCGCAGTAGGAGGGGTATTGCAGCTTCAAGTTGCTTTCTCAACACATCAACTGGTCACTGTTCCTCTATTTTGGCAGAAAACGCATTCATTGTTTTATTAAGTTGATCGTCATTTTCAGTGACTCTAATTCTACTGACTTGAAGTTTTAATGGTGTTAAATCAGACTATATTAGAGGCAAATACCTATGTCAATAAAGTACTTTATAATAGGGTAGTGTTTTACTATTCCTGCTTGGCAATGTGAAGCATGAGAATAATACCTTCAATGTGAAATTGCATTTATATCAGACACTTCTATGTCACAAACTTAAACATGTATAGAAGACAAATATCTACATTTCTTCTCTGCATGAGATACTTGACAGAAGAGTTTTCTATTATAGCAGTAGCTCTGATCATTCAAGAATCTATCAGAAACTCCATGAGCTGCTTTGACAGCAAGGATTAAACCCACAGATATTAATAACATCCCAGATGTTAGAAAATTATTGTTATTTTTCTTGTCTCTTGCTGTTGGTCAATGGCTGATTGCCTTCTCTCTCTTTCTCCTTGTTGCTAAAAGACTACAAAATGACCAGGAAGACTAGTTTTACATTCTTCTTTTGAGCATCAAAACTACTGATAGAGCTTAAAGACCCCTGGGAATAGATGCTTGTATTTAAGTAACATTGAAGAGCAAGAAAAACTTAGTGCTATTTTTATGTTTTGTTGTTGTGTTGCTTAACTGATTGGTTTCTGGTTTGGGGTTAGAATGGTAGAGTACCTGTGCTGTTGATTTCTCTAGCAAAGGACTGCTATTAGACTGCCTGCTTGAGCTCCTGCCTCAGTCAATATGACTATGCACACAAAGTAGCAACAAAATTTAGCTAGGGATTTTGGAGAGAAACAGAATGTGTTCACAAGGTAATTTGACTTCAAAACAAATCACTAGTTTAATAATGGTACCTTTGTTTTCTGTGTCATTTCAGAATTAATAATACACTTGAAGAAATCTTGTTTGGTTTTGAGGGTAACCCATACTGGGAGGATTTAACAACTTTTGTCAGTTGGATGTGTGAGATAGCTCAATACATGAATGAAAAAGCAGCAGGCATCATGGGAGCTCAGTCAGGTAAGGAAAGAGCTACTGCACATCATAGGTTTTATTCTGGTGGTTCCCTGCTACTGTAGGTACTGTATTCCTTGGAAAGGGAAAAGATAATGATTTTTATATTTGTAAGCCTGTTTGTGTTTCCATCAGTTTTAGGATTTATCAGGTCACTAAAACATTAGCAAGCAAAATATACGGAGCCTGACTCTGGTAAACAGCTCTGATTTTAGTGACAAGGAGAAAATATTTGGATTTTCCATTTCTACTGTGAAAATTAAAACTGATTGAACCTGTGGAGTGTCTACTTTTTTTGACCTGTCTCTTGATGTTGACATTTTTATTTTCTCTGCAGATGGATTAGAAGCATCTTTATGTTCTAAACAAAAGCTCAATTTGGAAACCATCTTAGGTCATTATTTAGCATTTCTGCAAAATTTACCAGATTATTCCTCATTTGTTTCTTGGGCAAGGTAAGGTTCAATTTAATTTCTTTATTTAACTGTTTTCCAGAAATCCTTTATCCCACTTCTGTTTTGGACTTTTCTAATTGTTGAATGTAGTTAACCTGCCTCTTTTCACCAAATGACTGGTCGATTTCAGTATTACTAAGAAGAAACAGAATCCTACAAAGGAAGTTATGATTTTGTGCCTGTCATTCAAGAGCATTAAAAAAGACATCTCCATCTTTGGTGTGTTATCAACAGTAATCAAAGTAGTATACTCCTGACAGTTCTACAGTAGTGTAAGAAGGCCTTCTTGTCACTAAGTTACTTACATTATAGCCCTCCTAATGCCTAGATGAACAGTGAAACCAGAGCCATTTAATCATCAGTTAAAAAAATAATAAAAAGAATCCTATTTGAACAATGTTGATCTAATAGTTGAGTGCTGCCTCTACTACCAAGTGCTAGTAACTATTTAGCATGTTATGCTGGTGATCACAGCTGTTAATAGATAAGAATACTTTCTAAATTATATTTCTGGACTTTGAACTTTATTTTCCTTATGCTGATATTTCAGCTCTTTGCTGAACTGATTCCTTCTTTAACTTATCAAATGAGAATAGCCACTGTCAATGCAGTGAAAGATGAAGAATCAAAAGCTAAGATGTTCTCGACATCTATTGTAAAAAAACCCACAGGTTGCAGAATGTGAATTGCTAACATCAATGCTGAGTTACACTTAAATACATGTCTTACAATGTGTATTTAAGTTGCTACACCACTGGCCATTATATCTGAAAAATCATGGCAGTCAGGTGAAGTTCCAGATGACTGGAAAAAGGGAAATATTACGCCCATTTCAAGAAGGGGAAAATGGATGAGCCGGGGAGCTACAGAAACGTCAGCCTCACCTCTGGGCCTGCCAAAATCTTGGAGCAGATTCTCCTGGAAGGCATGCTGAGGTACATGAAAAATAACAAGGTGATTGGTGACAGCCAGCATGGCTTCACTAGTGGGAAATCCTGCCTACCAATTTGACGGCCTTCTATGATGGGGCTACAGAACTGATGGGCAGGGGTAGAGTAGTTGATGTCATCTATCTGGACTTGTGCAAAGCATTTTACAGTGTCTCAAATGACATTCTTGTCTCTAAGTTGGAGAGTCATCAATTTGATCGGTGGACCACTCAGTAGATAAAGAACTGGCTGGATGGCCGCATGCAGAGTAGTGCTCAATGGCTCAATGTCCAGCTGGAGATCAGTAACGAGTGGTGTCCCTCAGGGATCAGTGTTGGAACAGATCTTGTTCAAAATGTTTTTTGATGACATGGACAGTGGGTTCGAGACCATCCTAGGAACCTGAACATATACAAGTCCATGGGACCTGATGAAATCCATCCATGTGTCCTGAAGGTGCTGGCAGATGAAGTTGCTAAGCCACTGTCCATCATATTGGAAAAATCATGGCATTCAGGTGAAGTTCCTGTTGACTGGAAAAAGGGACATATAAACCCCATTTTCAAGAAGGGGGAAATGGACAAGCCGGGGAATTACAGACCAGTCAGTCTCACCTCTGGGCCTGCCAAAATCTTGGAGCAGATTCTCCTGGAACGTATGCTGAGGCACATGAAAAGTAACAAGGTGGTTGGTGACAGCCAGCATGGCTTCACTAGGGGGGAAATCCTGCCTGACCAAACTGGTGGCCTTCTATGATGGGGCTACAGAACTGATGGGCAGGGGTTGAGCAGTTGATGTCATCTACCTGGACTTGTGCAAAGCATTTGACACTGTCCCACATGACATCCTTTTCTCTAAATAGGTGAGACATCAATTTGATCGGTGGACCACTTGGTGGATAAAGAACTGGCTGGATGGCTGCACGCAAAAGTTGGTCTCAATGGCTCAATGTCCAGCTGGAGACCAGTAACGAGTGCTGTTCCTCAGGGATTGGTGTTGGGATTGATCTTGTTCAACATCTTTGTCAGTGACATGGACAGCGGGATTGAGTGTGCCCTCAGCAAGTTTGTGGATGACACCAAGCTGTGTGGTTTGGTTAATAAGCTGGACAGAAGGAATGCCATGCAGAGGGACCTTGACATGCTTTTGAGGTTGGCTGATGCCAACCTGATGAAGTTTAACCATACCAAGTGCAAGGTCCTCCACCTGGGTCGGAGCAATCCCAGGCACAGATACAGGTTGGGTGGAGAAGAGATTCAGAGCAGCCCTGAGTAGAAGGACTTGGGGGTGTTGGTCGATGAGAAAATGAACATGAGCTGGCTCCAGTGTGCACTTGCAGTCCGGAAAGCCAACCATATCCTGGGCTATATCAAAAGGAGTAGGATCAGCAGGTTGAAGGAGGTGATCCTGCCCCTCTACTCTGCTCTTGTGAGACCTTACTTACATGGAATTGTTAGAACAAGTGCAGAGGAAGGCCACGAGTATGATCAGGGGACTGGAGCACCTCCCGTATGAAGATAGGATGAGAAAGTTGGGGCTGTTCAGCTTGGAAAAGAGAAGGCTGCTTGGAAACCTCATAGCAGCCTTCCAATATCTGAAGGGGGCCTATAGGGATGCTGGGGATGGAGTCTTCAATAGGCACTGCAATGATAGGAAAAGGGTTAATGGGTTCAGACTTAAACAGAGGAAGTTTAGATTGGATATGAGGAGGGAGTTCTTTACTGTGAGGGTGTTCAAGGCCAGGTTGGACATAGCCTTGGTGACCTGGTTTAGTGTGAGGTGTCCCTGCCCATGGCAAGGGGTGTGGAACTAGATGATCTTGAGGTCCTTTCCAACCCTAACTATTCTATGATTCCATGATTTTAATGTACAATCACTTTTGTGCTCTTTCTCAACTTTCTTAGAAATGCAGACACATTTGCAAGGTCAAAGGTTTGGATCTGGTCTTAAACACTGGTTTTAAACTATGCACTCTTTTCTTTGCATAGTAGCACTTAATGAAATCAGCTAACTTGTTTGGATTTTTGTGCTTTATATGCAGAGGTATTTCTTTTACTTGAATGGGTCTAGGAAAGATACTGTATTTGAGGAATGCTTTTTTTTTTCAGTGGTTGACGTCTTGGTTTCTCTCTTGTAGAAGCCATACCAGTAAGTGACACAGGAATTCCTTCACAAAGCTTTTTAATTAGCTGTGGTGGTCTGCATTTTATCAATTAAAAAAAAAAAAAAAACAAACACATATTTAAGAAGGTGTTTTCATCTTGAAATCCTGCATTGGAATGCTCCTTCTCCTTATACCTCAATTGTCACCAGTCTGACGGAGCTGGTAGAAGTTGTTTTTTTTTTAGGCAGTATTGACACAATGAAAACATCATTTGGAGCATTCAAATTTTCGCTATTATTTCATGTTGGCTTTTTTCTTGTTGTTAGTGTTTCGGTTTGTCCTGTCTCATCTCCAGTCCCCCCAGTATTAAGATAAAACTCTTAAGCTATCAATCAGTCAACTGGAATGTTTTGGCTCTCAATATTTGTGGTAAAGCTAAAAAAAAAAAAAAAAAAAAACCCAACCCTGAAACCTCTTTCTGAATTCATGCAAAATTAGAAGGTTTGATTGATTTTTTTGATAGTTCCTTTCTTTAAAATAATTAGTCTGTGAAGCATAAAACTGCTCTTTTTAGCAGCTGACAATGTGACATGTTTAAATTAAAGGTGTTTGACTCTCATGGCTTACAAGGTGGATTATAATTACTAATCAGAGCACCTTTCTTTAACCTGTGTGCCTACATTGCGGTTCTGATTTGAATGTGACTGTGACTTTTCAGTGAGTTCTTTCACATTTAGTAAAACAAAGTAACTGTCATTTGTGCTGCTTTAGTTTTTGTGGTGATTGTTTTATGACCACTAATTAAATGATATTTGAACTTCCTTTAAGTGAATAAAACTATATTCTAAAATTATATAGTATCTAATTAACCAATTCTTGTCTGCCTGATACATAAGTAATAAGAAATTTGTGCTTAATTTTTCAGGATTTTGACATCTTTCAAAGAGTTCTTGAAAAGAGAAGAAAATTTTACTATTTCTGATGAAAAGGAAATACATCATCTTCTTCATCTGGTAGAAGTTATAGAAGATAATAGAATGCTTGATTTCTCAGCTTCTTCAAGCCAGTCTCTAATCAAAAATGTCTTGAATAATACAATTACATGGATGAAAGCTTTTGGTGAGGGGAAAGAATCTGCAGTTAATGAGCTCCTTAATGAGCTGCAAGAAAATTTCCAGCCTCTTGAGCTATTCTGGATGAAAGAGAAGACAGAAGTTTTCTGGCATATATTGAAAGCTGTGTTCTATGAACTTGGTTCTAGGCTCTCTCATTTGAGACAAGTGGAAGAGGAGGAGGTATTGGAAGCCTTATCTAGAATTATGTTTTACATTACAGAAAATAAAATCCATAATAGAAGTATACTGTTGCTCCAACATATCCTGACTGATTGGCCAGAGTTAAATATAGCTGCTTTGAAACATCAAAAACATTTAAGTGAAAATTTCCTAAGGAATCTCTATGAGGTTGGATCGTTAGCTGATGACCATGTCAATGTGTCTTTTGACAGAATTCATAAGGTTAATAATGCCTCCTCTTTATTACTCTCAAATGCAACTTTCATATACAAAGTACAAAAACTGAGAGAAGTTGTGCACAATTTCTTCAAAAACATCCAAAACCTAGACAGCAGTAGTGTGGCCTCACTTGTTCCAATACTTTTCTCTCTGTATCAGAATGAAGATCTCATCTTAAATGTTGAAAGCAATAGCACTCTGTTAACAGTTCTTTATGAGACTTTGAAAGATATATCATCTTTTCAAATATGGCATGATTTCCAAGATGGGGATCAAGTTTTTTATTTGCTGTCTGAAACTTTTGATGTTCTCTGGAACTTCACTAGTAAATCTCTCTGTGAAAAGTTACTAAACATTTACAACTACACAGAGTTTCAGGCCCAGTTTCTCGCACAGAAAGGAAAAAAAGACATGCATGTTGTCTATAGCACTCTGAGCAGCCTTAAAACTTTGTTTATGGATGAAGAGCTCCAAACAGATGCCTTCTGTTTTTTGGAACAGTTTCTTGATATCTCCTCAGAATGCCTGTCACACAATGAATGCATTGATTTTTATCTCTCAGACATTGCTTCTGATGATCATTCAGCAGAGGTTTACAGCTTACTTCTGCTTTCATTAGACAGTGTTCTATCTAATATAACAAATTTGGGAGATAAGGTAAGTGTGCCTCATGCTTTGCACTGCACTTTCACATGGCTTCAAACCTGGACAGAGATTTTTGAAGAAGCATCCAAAATCTTGAATTTGAATTCAACCTTTTTTGTCTGTCTAAGAGATGATTTGGCAAATCTCTCTGAAAGTCTTTTAAATCAAACACATGATGAACTGTGCAATAGTACAGCTATGGTTATTGTTGAAATGACAAGAGCAGCAATGAATCTATTAAATATAATATTTGAAGGAGGTGGCAATTTAAATGAGTGGAAAAATTTTGAAGTTTTCCTTGCCAATCTTCAAAATGTATTTAACGATGCAGTTGATGTCACAAACTCACTTAAAGGCAACAGTTTAGAAAGTGTTTTAGAAATGATGGGAATCATGATAACTGAATTACAGAAATCTATACTAAAGGTTGTTAATGGAGAGATTTTGAATTCTTGGCTGGATACTTTAATCTTAGAGGGATCAGGAGAATCTAAGGGAAAAGATAGAGGTGCTGGTGTATTTTCTGTTGGAAATTCCCTTTCTACTCTTCTCAAGATTTCCCAAAAGGAACTTGGAATTATTCTCACTGAGGTAAAAGATACTTCTGCTTTCTTTAAAAGTGTACTTCAAGGAAAATATATGGTCTGCATCAGCATTTTCCAGAATATCACCAAGCTAATTTTGGACAATACTCTGAAAGACATAAACCATTTACAAACAAATTTTTCTTCTCATCTCAATTCCTTACTAAACTTTTATAGTGCAGTGGATGAAGCAGAAGATTGTAACAGATGGATATATGGATTCCACAATCTCAGTGCAAATTACAAGTCGCCTTCCCACCTTGAAAGTGCAAAACATATTTTATTTTTGCTGGAATCTCTAGGAAGCATTGAGACAGATACTAAGCTAATGAATGTGGTGGACATTGTTAATTTGGTTTTTAATTTGATATTCCCTGAATGTTCCTTAACTGGTTCTGATGTGATTTGTCTAAATGTTTATTTCAGTATTATAGGAAAAACTTTAAAAAATATTTTCCCTGAATTTTATGTAAAAGATTACATTAGTGTGCTTGAATTTATTTTTATGCTTTTAAGTAACTCTGAAAGGCAGATGGCTGTCAATGATTTAGCGGGGCACTTGAAGTATACGTCAAATAAGACCCATTTTATTCAGTCAATTAATGGATTTAACAGGACTTCAAGGATGTTCCCTAATTCTTTTCATCATGATCAGCTTTCATCAGTAGAACTTTTGGCAGAAATACAAACTCTTCTGAAAAATAAAACTTTTGAACTCCAAGAAAACAGCTCCTCTCATTTAGATGTTGAGATTGAACCTTTCTTGTATAACAAAGATACAACGTTGTTGATGGAGTTCTTTCAGTATATGATTAGTAAACTTGACTCAAAGAACAAACACAAAACATTTTTCCAGGAACTGGTAGAAACAGCAACTCTCAATATTGAACTGGTAAGTAAGGCACTTAAAGTATTCAAGTCTTCTAGTTTTACTGGCTTTCCATTAAGAGATGATAAAGAGTTTCTAAAGCGCATGGTAGCCTTGGTGCAAAACATGAAGAACATGGATGTTGAGTTCTTGAAAAGTCAATTTGAAGAAATCCAGAAGAGTCTGGATAACTTCTTTAAGAATGTCAAACCTTTGTATGTTGAGAACTCTGACTTAAGAATGTTAACAGACTGGTGGGATGCATTTGAGAACAATTCATGTAATTGGAACCTGACTGGCTTATGGCAAATAACAGCACTCTTTGAACAAGAGGAGCTCTATGATGCAGAAGAGATGTTCCATTTCCTCCTTGATGTCATCAGTCTTGCAGAAAGATTAGCTCATGGAAATATCACTAGAGCTCTAACTGAAATCTATGCTTTCATACTGACTCAGGAAGAAAAAATGCAAATGTTTACTGACGAAGAGCTCTCTAATCAAGTAGAAAGTCTTCTAATGTTATTGGAGACACTGAGAGATATGTCTGCTGAACCTGCAGAGGCCTCAGTTTGTTTTTCTGTAGCATTCTGCTGGAGTCTCACAACAGCAACACCTCCCACTTTTGCACCTTGTGACTTAGTGCATATCAATTATACTTTTAATTATGATGCAGTCATTGAAGTAATTAAGGAGCTGAAACTCATCACTCTGGAGGACATTTCCTCATGCACTATGGAAGACTTTCAGGTGGATATTGCTCGGAATCTGACTTGCTTTTTTCATCAGATCAAAGAATGGAACTCTATTCTTTTGAAGTTTTCTGAGCTTCATCATGTAAATGGGTCAGTCCTCAAAGAGCTTCTAGATTTTTGGAATGAGCTATCCCTCCACACTGTACCACTGCAGGTGAACAATACCTATTCAGTCAACTGTTCCTCTACACCAAAGAGACAAATGGCCTTACAAATTATAGGAACACTGGGCAGTACGGCAGTGGCAGAAATGGAGATGGTCAAAAGTGTTATTGAACAGATAGATGATCTTTATGGTGGTCTAAGTTGGAACAGACATTCAAGAGCATCACTTCTAAAGACTGTTCTTACTAATGTTAAGAATATGACCAGTGAAGTTTCTGGGCTGCTGGATACAGAAGATGTCCTTTCTTTTCTTTCTCTAGTTCAGCCTTTGATGATGCTGTCCTCTGTTGGAAACCAGACATACTCAATGCTTATGATATTATCAGCTTTAAATGAAAACACTAATATGTCTGATAACTTTGAGAACTTCTGGTTTCCTGTCGTTACAAACATAGAAGATTTATTGGTGAATTTTAATGTTAGACACTTACTTGCAATGATAGACCAAGTGTTTCAATTATTAAGGTTAGTCACTGGACAGTCCTCTTCAATGGCTCTTGATGTTTTAATACAGCAGTTTAATACATCATCTGTAACTGCTATGTTAAGAAATTTTGAAGATATACAAAGGATTGTGAACAGCTTTGTATGTGAGTGTAACAGTAAAAATTATTCTAAAATAATGCATTCTCTAATTCTCCTCATGACTAATGAAAATTCATCGAATGACCTACTGCTGGTTGTGAAAGATGTTATTGACTTTCTGGAGATATTCCAAAATAAGTCTAAGGAAGATTACACTAATATATTGTTCGTCGATGGTCATCTTAGCAGAGAAAAAATGAATTATACTGCTAATTCAGTTTTGCTCAAGAATCTCCTTCTTATAATTGCTGATTTTGCTGCTATAGAAGAAGATCTCCATGCAAACAATATTGAGCTTCAAGCAGCTGTCTTAATTGATTCATTTTTTGATAACATAAAGAATAGAGAAGTCTCTCTTCACTCCCAAAACAGAACTCTGGAGTTTATGGAAGAGGTCTTGCAAATGATATTTCAGTCTACCACAGGACATGACAGGAACAAAATAACCTTCCTGCTAAAAGATTTGCATAAGGATATAATTACAGAAATTAGGTGAGTGTTTTCTATGTCCTCTGTCAGTGTGTTGACAGTGACAGAAGGGAATCCTTGTTTGTAATCAGCTCAATCAAAACTTTGAAGTTAATTTCAGATTTGTGCCTTTGAATAAAACAATATTTTGTGTGAACTTATATTGTTCAGACCAGGCATATTTGATATGACGTTATATTTTGTGGCCATGTTACAGATGTGATAAGTCATCTGTATTGATATTCAAGGTGTTTTCTTTGGAACTACCACAGAAAAAAATATTTGAAGATATTAGTGTTTTAGAATCCTCACAGGCATGAGCATTGAACCAACAGTTATTAGTAGACAACAGTCATTTTAACTATGGAGCGAAATATTAAGAAATGCTTGGGATTAATTCTTTGTGGGTTTTTTTTTTTTTTGTTGTTGTTTGTTTTCTTTCTTTCTATATCCAGATGTAGATATACTGTATTTGAAGTGTATTCAAATTAAATAATGTGTTGACAACTTAATGCAAACAAGATGACCCTTTTGGGGTTATGCTTATAAGGTCAAATTGTTCATTTTAACAAATACAGTTTCTGAAGGAATCTTGAGCCAAAGATCTTTTTTGCCAGGTTGCTCAGATCAAACATAACCATCAGGAGAGGAAAGGCTGCTTCAGAGAAATGTTTTCAGACAACTTCTTAAATAAAAGAACTACTATAGTGGGGTAATACTCACTGAAGGAATCCACAAGACTGATGCTCCAAACAGCTTTAGGGTGTCTTGCTGGTGGATCTACTGATCCCTACTGCCATAGACCAGCTGAGAAATGGCATACTGAAGCTGATGCATGACTTTGATGTGTTATTTAGACCTTTATGATTAATTTTATGCAAATAAGCAGAAACAGTAGTCAGCAGGGCCAGGTATTAGCCAAATCTGTTTAAAAGTCAAAAGCAAATACTAGAAAAGTGGTTTCTTTCCCTCAAATACTGATTATGAGAGACTTTGAGTATTTTTCTCTTTGCCATCAAGTCAGCATATGCTGTGGGCTGTCAGTGTTTCTGAAGCTGTTATGATTTTGCTTATTTTGTAGAAGTACTTTCTAGCACTTCTAAGGTCTTAAGAAAGCTGATGATTTGCTACTGTGATGAAAACCTGCTTTTTAAAAATAAAGTATGTTTTGAATTTGAAATAGTATACACAAATGTAATAACTTAATATTGAAATCCTTATATGGTCCATTGAAGATTACATCCTTTCATAATCACTTGTTGGAGATTTTCTGTGCTACCCTTGTCATGATAATAATGTTTTCTTATTAATTTTTCTACAGAGCATCAAAAATCTGTGAGATTCTTCAGGAACATTTAAGCCCTCCTAGTGTCCTACTCTTGCAGAAATTGCAGTTTACCATTTTGAATGTTCTTAAAATCTTTTCAGGTTGGTTACATCAGTAGTGACAGTATGGATTACTGTACATGTTAGTATGGTAATGGTAAGGCTTTAGTCTAAGCAATCTTTTGTAAAAATAAATTATTTTGAGTGATGCCAAGCAAGGCAAGCATGCTAATGCCTGGAAATTAAGCCAACAGAGTTTGCTGCTCCCTGGAGGGTTAATAACATCCTGATATATCCAAGGGAAATAGGATCAGGAGAGTCTGCCTTAGAAGGAGGTTAGATGTTGTTATTACACACAGCTTCTTAGAGTTATGATTCTTTCTCACAAAACAAAACTGAGGTTTTCTTTGGTTCTGTAGCAAGTATTGCTGTGCTTATTACTGATCAGGAAAGTGTAATGGAGAAGAGTAATGGAAGTTGAATCAAATTAGCCCTTCTTGCCCCCTAAAATGATAAATCTAGCCAGAAGTATGTCTCAGTGCCTTCACACATAACTTTTTTTGCCTTTATTTTTGTCACTTGTTTGGTTGACTTTTTCTGTGGCTATAGTAATTTATTAATGTTTGTAGCTTATTAAGCCTAGACATTTTCTCTTACAGAAGAACCAGTTGTCATTAGCAATCTTTTCTGTGTTGTTGCAAAATGTAAAGATGGATTAATGGGTCACTTACTCCTCTTTGTCATGGAAGGAGTCACTGTGGTTCAAGATCATTATCAGGTTTGAGTAGTTCTATACCAATAAGTGCTCCTTACAAAATGCATTAAACTTGGAAACTTATCAAAATATTTTTCCCCTCCCTGTTTTCTGCTGTTTGAATGATGAGTTCTGATAGTAGCTATACAAAGTAGAGCTCCGATACTTTTGATAATGGCGCCCAGAAGGAATTACTATAAGTAAATATTGGTGAGCTTTGAAAGCTGTAAATATAACTAGAATGGCTGGAATTCATATAACTCAATAATGAGATTGCTACTCAATGCCAAGCAACAGCCTGTTCCTTTAAATGTTATGTTCCTGTAAATTTCATTAATCAGATGACAATTATACTTTGAAATCTTCACAAGAACAGCTGTGAAATCAATCTAGATACATATAAACTTCTTAATCAAAGTTATTCAAGCTAAGATAGCAATTGTGCTCACCAGTTAGGGTCAGTCTGTTTTTCTTTAACAGCGTGTGAAATTGCCAGCAAGAGGGAATAACTTCTGGCATTTTGAGACTCATCCAGAGTTGGAAGCATGCCTGTAGATAGAGCGTATATGCATGCACACAGAGACAAAATACTAAAATCATACTTTCATTATAGAATTTGCCTCCTCTTCAGGAAATAGCTCTTCTATTTTGTCTACCTGGACATTTTGCTAGTGTGAGCAGCAGTGTTGTGAGGTAAACAGAAGTCAGAGACATCACTCATATCTCAAAGCAAACTTTTGCTGAACAAATGCATTCCTGAAGATACCTCAGTTCTATGTCCTACTTCTGCAAATATTATAAAAAATCTTGCAAAATTAGAAGTGTAAATGTTCAAGAGAAAAAGTAAAAGTGAATACTACACAAAACGTAATGCAAGAAAGACTTTGGATATGGATATCCAGATATTTTGGTTTACTGAATGGCAACTGATGTTTTTCTAGAATATTTTTTCTCTTGTTTTTTTTCTAAAAAAAGAAAAAATAACTGGTCAGCCTAAACCAAAGAAAACAAAAAGCAAAGCTTATTTAATTTTAAAATTAGATCTGAATTAAAATGTTGGCATTTATGTTAATGCATGAATCTCCTTGATAGGATAAGTCATGTTCACAAATATTTTTGGTTGCTTCCAAAACTCAAATCTTTGAATATTCCTTAATTCTTGAAACCCTCTTGCCCTCAATTACAAACACAATGAGTAAAAGAGTATAACCTTGCCCATATTCTCATTTGAAAATATGTATCATCTAGTTGCCAAGACCTACTACTTTAAGCAATAACACCATCTCAGGGATTTGCTAACCCTATGATCACTGTGTTTTTCAGGATATTGAAAGAATGTGGCCCGCTTTTAACAAGGGGGATTGTGAGAGTATGGCATATATGAACCAAAAACTTTCCAGTATTTTGGACAGCTTCCTGAGAACCATGCAGAATAACAGCAATGACAACTGTGAATGTCAACTCACCTTGGGGAATGTACAGAGACAACTGCAAATGTAAAGCTTTTTATATTTTGGTACCCCAAATGGTTCTTGACAGAGATGTTATGTTGTGCATACAACTGTGTCCTGAATTACATAGTTACAGGAGAATTGCTGTTTATCAAAGTCTCCTTAAGCTTTGTTCATTTAACTGAATATTGAATGAATGCATTGCAGAAATTATTTAAGTAATTTAGCAAAATTCTGGATATTTCCAAAAGCCTTTATACTTTTTGTTTGCTCCTCCACAAGTAGAAGGCTTTGGATCAGAAAATTTTCAGTCTTCCATGACCTCAGTTAAATCAAAATCTTGATATCTTAATTTTTTACTTAAAGCTGTTTTTCTATGATCTTGTCCTCTCAGAAACTGGATATGTTTTGCAAAACATTAAACATTCAGCTCAGTTTAGTCAGAAGCACAGGATGGTGTTTTTAAACTGACTTGAACTCCAAATAATTTCAGATATTTGCTCATCCCTGGAGGAAAAATATTAGCTTTTAAGTTTATGAATAAAACTGCTACTATAGAGTGTTTTAAAGTTGATGACAGTTTGAAGTGATCTTTGTTATAATTCCTGCTATACTAGTTGACTGGTGGATTGTTTTCATGATTTCTTTGAATGGTCTCTGAATTCTAGTAAAAGTACAGAAGAGTTTGAACTTAGACTCTTTTATGTACCGTAGACTCATGTCCAGTTTTGAATGGTAAATAATACCTGATGTGTGTGAATTATTTATTATTTAAATTACCATTGGATAGACTTTATTTGTCCTGAACTGCGGTGCTTCATACCACTAAGTTTCAAAAATATGTGTTAAGTAAGATACATGGAAATGAGACACTGTTAGACCTCTGCTTTTCCGTAAGCTACAGCTTACCAGAGGCTTAGCCATCACAGGGAGATATCTGTGTTTGCAGTGTCACTTAGGTATGAAATATGGTGATCCCTACACCATATAAATACAGCCTAAGGAGGCCTGTAGGGCTGCATGCACCGTGTGAGCAACAGAGCCTAATGTGACCCTTTTTCTTCATTTAGTGACTGTTTCATTTTTCACATCATTATATATAGTAATGTCAATAATTTCTGATAAACTGTGAAACTAAGGTTATCATTGCAGGGTGGCTGAAAATTTGGAGCTACATTTCTCAGAAAATCCCGCAGCAGCATTTCTCAGCAATTTTAGTCTTTTGAATGGTGGGTTCAAGTTTTCTTCTCTTTTTTTACAAGTCACTGCTGTGTAATTTTGTAGGACAATAAGTGTTTTGTTGTTCCTCAGACTTTCAAGGGGTACAACTTACGGAGACTACTGACTCAATGCAATGTATTTGCATGGTACACGTGTGCCCATACATGCACTTGTGTTGGCACAGGTCTGCATATAGGGGACTTAGTGGAAGAAGAAAATCTTAAAGGACTAAAGGCTACTTCATTAATTTCAGATGTTCTCATAATACACGGATATGGGATAACCCATTTTCCTACAGGATAATGCAGATGGATGCACAAGCCCTTCAGTCTTCCATTAGAGTGACCTTTACTTTTGAAGTGAAAGTGAATTGCATGATATGAATTTTTTTTGTCCTTTATCACCTGTTAAAATAAATCTAATGAAAAGGATACAGTCTGTGGGCAATTTAATTAAGCAGATTGGTACTGTTGGCACTATTTTTCTTCTCTTCAGGTATGAAAGTCAAAGATTGTGTGCAGAACCTTACTCAGCTGAGGCTGGACATTGGTTCTTCTGTGAATATTTCTGAGGAAACTGTCAATACCATCTTGGAAGCCAGCATCTCCCATTCAAAGGTAAAACATCAGAAAAAGAGATTAAGTTACCAGGTCAACCTATATATAGCCTGATGTGCCAACCGAAATTAAACAAACCACCTTGTTTGTATGGAATCTTGCAACTTTTTACTTCTATGCAGGAGATTTTGTGAGATTTAAGCCTTCAAAATAATAACGTGAAGCATTAAGAGAACAATTCATAGCAGCACATCTTTTGTTCTAAATAACACTGCTTCATTACTTTCAGCAGTGTTCTTCCCTGCAAGCTGACATGGAATTTGAGCTTTGCTACTGTAGAAGAGGTGACCTTCCTGAACATTTTGTATCTTCCCAGTTCTTATCGTTGCAGTATGGAGTTGTCTGATTTGATATTTTTTTTTTAATTCCTTCTTGTGCTTCTTGGTGTTCTCATATTACCTTACCACTGTCTTGCCTTAAATCCACTTTATCTGATCTCCCTTAAGTATAGTTTAAAAGGCGGATTGTGTAAGTTTTCTGAGTAAAGAACTGGGTGTGTTAACACTGCTTCTGTTTCCTGTGGTCCCAGTAATTAGTAAAAATAATGAAAAATGTTAACTTACATGTTATTTATCCTGTTAATATTTGTATGACTGGAAAGAGTTGGACATGCTTGGTATGAACTAATCAGGACAATCAAGCAGCCACTGGGTGTCACTGAAGCTCCACTTAGAATCATAGAACCATAGAAAAGTTAGGGTTGGAAAGGACCTTAATATCATCTAATTCCTACCCACCCTGCCTTGGGCAGGGACACTTCACACTAAACTATGTCACCCAAGGCTCTACCCAACCTGGCCTTGAACACCACCAGCAGTGGAGCATTCATAACTTTCCTGAGCAACACATTGCACTGCCTCACCACCCTCACAGTAAAGAACTTCTTCCTTATATCCAGTCTAAACTTCTCCTGTTTAAGTTGCAGAAACAGTTATAAGATGCTCATAAAAAGTATGATTATTAAAAAGGCAGTTCAGACCATCATAACTACTTCTAGATGGTTTGTTCTTTTGCATCTGTGGCAGCATGACTGCCTTTATTCTAAGTTTGTTTAGATACCAGTAAATGGTAATGAGAGAAGTCATCTAGAAGCGATTCAGTTAAATGGGATTTGGTGCATCTTTGATTTCTGGATTTATAATGCTAATTGACTGTATTTTCAAGTGAATTGCTATCCTTATTTTTTGCCAAAGTCCTATGTAGAGTTTAGATAGATATACATATCTCAACTTTCCATA
Source organism: Forpus xanthops (assembly GCA_032466535.1). Taxonomy (NCBI): domain Eukaryota; kingdom Metazoa; phylum Chordata; class Aves; order Psittaciformes; family Psittacidae; genus Forpus; species Forpus xanthops. The sequence continues at coordinate 24,937 of JASSUY010005142.1, forward strand.
TCTATACAGATGTGTATTTTTTGTTTGCTTAAGTGCTTAAATCATGCCTCAGTCCAAGTGGAAAATTAAAGTTTATGCCTCTTACTGATTATGCAAGATGCAAAAATACTCTTTAAAGCTGTAATTTAGGCATACATATTACATTTATTGTACATATAGCCGCTGTCTGATAACCCTAATGATAGCTACAGGCCCGCTGCAGCCCTATGTTTCTGTGATTCCATGCTACTACCGTGCTTGTCTCTGGAATGGTACATCTGTGTGTTTTTTGTGCTCATTTTGTTGTCTTGGGTTCAGCAACAGCAAACATTTTTCTCCTTCTTAGTAGCTGGTGCAGTGCTGGGTTTTTGACTTTTGGCCTGGGAACAGTGCTGATAACATGAGTGTTTTTAGCTACTGCTTGATAATATTTAGTTTGAACAAAGACTTTCTGAGCCTCATGCTCTGCCACGGAGGAGGGGAAGCCGGGAGGAAGCAGAGATGGGACACCTGACCCAAACTAACAAAAGCAGTATTGCATACCACAGCCCATCATGCCCACTGTATGAAATAGGGACAGTTACCCAGGAGGGTTAGATCACTGCTGGGTCAGGCTGGGTATCCATCAGAGGGTGGTGAGCAGTTGTATTCTCTTCCCTTGTTATTTCCTTATCATTATTCTTGTTGGTTGTAGCAGTAGTGGTTTGTGTTATATCTTAATTACTGGGCTGTTCTTATCTGCACCAGTGGGAGTTACATTCTTTTGATTCTCCTCCCCATCCCTTCGGGTGAGGGGGGAATGATGAGGGGAGGAGATAAAGAACTATGTGGCTGATTTACAGCTGGGCTTAAACCACGACATTCACTTATCCTTAATTTCTATCACAATATCATGCTTTTGCCATTCCTGTTGCCATGTGATTAAATTTTTTAGACTTTAGACTATAAGCATTTATTTACTGAACATAGGAGTTTGGATTAGCTCTGGTATTTGCAAATTTCACAGGAATGTTCAGAGGAACTTAATTTAGTGGGTATAATACTGAATGGATTAAAACTGTACTGAAATTATAATATTCATGGGGCACATGAGGGAATAAATATCAAGTTTCATCATAGAGTCAAATTTCTTCCACAAAAAGTAGTCCAAATCAGTATCCTTTTATGCTGATAAAAGAATTGTACTTATATTAATACTGTGCTTCTTGCACATGCACAAGAAGTTGTATATTCATATATATATATATAGGAAAGCCTTTGGAATCACAAAGGCCTGGTAACTAAATATAAATGCCAAATTAATAAGTTAGAAATGAAAATGTTCATAGGATTTAAAAAGTTAAATTGCATATCTTGACCAATTCTGGCTCCTAATTTAATTATCTTGGGGATCCTGTTCCTCACTGGGTACTGTCAGTAGTTACAGATGCATTCACTGGAGGCAGTACAGATAGATTCTTTCCTAAGGACTACAGTGGAGCCCTGCGTACAGTACTTTGGCTCTTCTGAACTTCTAATTTTTCTGGACTAGCTGCCATTTGTCTTTAGGCATTTCAGGAGAAAGGGTAGCTAAGAACTCCTGAGATGTCTGGACTTCAAGTATATGTCTTTTGATGGACGTTTTTATAGGAAGAAACAAACTAGCATTATCCTTGGAGTTTTTATTGTTGTCTCACCCTAGGTCTGCTTAGGCATTTGTCCGTTTATGCGTTGGTAAATGGGAACACTTCAAATGAGTGTTGAAATAAGAAGTGTGAGCTAGCTCAGAGTGAGCATTGTCTCATATAGGAATCCCCAAGTCTTACATCTTTGTGTCCTTTGAAAGAAGGAAGGTCCATATATTTTTTTTTATTTTAGTGAATTGCACATCTAGATTTTGATCCGTAGGTGTTTCTGCAACAAACTTGTATATATATCTGCTACAATGGATATGTTCAGCATTGTAGATGTGCCTGCTTATGGTGTGAATGTTCATAGACCAACCTGCTCACAAATGAAAATAAATCTTTATAAGAAATATACTTTATTTCTTTATATATATAGACTACTTTCATGGGTTCAGCAGCAGCAGTCGTCTTTCTCCTTTAAGTAGTAACTGGTATAGCACTATGTTTTTGGTTTTTGGCTTGGGAATAGTGCTAACACCAGTGTTTATAGTTATGGCTTAGAATGTTTAGGCTGGCCAAGGACTTTCGGAGTTTCATGCTCTGCCCGGGAGGAGGGGAAGCCTGGAGGAAGCCGGGAGGAAGGAGAGACAGGGCACCTGACCCAAACTGACCAAAGAGGTATTCCATACCACAGCACATCATGCCTAGGATGTAGAGATGGAGAGCAGACCCAGAAGGGTGGTGGTGCAGGCAGCTGTGCATGGTGTGTTTGGGATTTGGTATGAGGTGATGGGGTGCACTGTGTAGTCGAGCTTGGTATCAGGTGAAGATCTGTTGTATTCTCTTTTTTTGTGTTTCGCTTGTACTATTATTGGTGGTAGCAGTAGTGATTTGTGTTATACTTTAGTTACTAAATTGTTCTTATCTCACCTTGTGGGTGTTGCATTCTTTCAATTCTCCTCCCCATCCCCCAGGACTGGAGAAGAAAGAGGGGGAAGTAAGTGAGCAGGACTGTTTGAGGGCCTCAAACCACAACAACTACAAAGTAAGATCATACCAGTCCGATATAGAGTCACGTAGTTAATTCAGGTCTGTGGATGACCGTAAACTGTCATGTTACTGTGACCCAAATTGTTGACTATAGAAGAAGGTGAGACATTTTAAGGAGAAACTTTTTTAATGCACATATATTGTGGTAGGTTTCTTACAGTGCCTTTGTGGTAGCTTTAACTGGAAGATGTGACGAAGAAGTACTTAACCTGCTGCTAAAGCTACCTGAAAACAGCAAAACTTCTCTGGTAGTGGAAGAATTATGTTCTTTGCCAGCACTGGACTTGTATACCATGTCTGTATTGATTATACAGAATTTGAACTTACGTCATATTTTTTACAAGGTAAGATGGGGAAAACCAACATGCAGTTCCTTTAATTTTCTTTTGAAGGTGGTTTAAAACATGCACCTAGATAAAGTGAATGATTCTATTATCTCTTCAGATGTTCTTTCTCTATGAAACAAACACTGGATGTATGGCATTTTTTGTCTTCATTTAACTCCACAAAATAAACACAACAGTTGAAGAATGGGATTGGTAGATGCTACTGTATTCCATTTAATGCTTCCTCAGGAAAATTTTCATGAAGGAGTTAATTATGAAAGCTTTAGAGAAAACACAAGAGATAGAAGACATAATTTTATTAATCTTTAGCAGAGTTTACAGTTCCTGCAATTAATTACTTCTTAATGTGAAAGTGTGGAAGATTGATGTGACATTATTGGAACTAAACCAAGCATAGGCATTTGCATTAAAAGAATTACGAAATTGTTTTCTGGGAAAAAAATAGCACTCTGAAATGTACTTTATTTGCTGTACAAATTATGTTGGAAATTCAGGTAGCTCCTTCAGGAAGGAGTTTTTAAATTCTCAAGATAAATCTCTCCATAAGCATAAACCTCCTATTTTTTATACCACCCAAGTCAAAAGACTTTGACATAAATAATACTGTTCCAGATCTATAATGAAGGAGATGCAGAAGTCTGTAGCAAAACTGTACAACTGCAGACAAACTGGGATCTAGTGTTGGCTTTCAGTGAGATAATATTTTTGCCTGTAAGAACAAAACTATTGGTTGAGATTTCTGACAGCAGACATTTATTTCAGTTCTCTTGGAGTAACGGATTGACAGAACATAAAATGTTATAAGTACAGATAGTTGAAAACTAGTCATAACATTGGGAGCACAAATATTTTGTTCAACAATATTCTGGATGTTGCATGTCTAGGTAAGCAGGTTGACCACACTTTTAAAAACAAAACACTTTCCCAGAAAACATTATGTTATGATACCAGAGGAAATGAAAAAATTTCTGCTTTCTGAATTATCTGCCAGCCTAGAGGAGGAGTGTGGAGGTGGGGGGGAAGGACAGATAAGAAGTGGACAGTGAGAAAAAAAACAATGCTTATTCTTATGGTCTTTTCTACTGAAGCCTTATTGTAACACAATGAATTCCTAGCAAAGAATAAAAAAAATTAGCATCTTGGGTAGGAGAACTCTTTTCATCTTGGTAGGTATAAACGTGTTATCTGGATTTTAATTCCTGATTTGTCATATTCCAATTCTAATATTACCAAAGAATTTTTCTTTAGCTGAATTTGAGAGTTACTGGGGAGTTATACTAAAAGGTGTTTTGTTGAACATGGCTTGCAGGAAAATTTTATAATCAGTTTTATAAAAGAATGAATAATTTTGAGTGTTTTTAAAGGAAAATTATGGTTATAATTTTTTTCCCTTCTTTTCCAAGATTAAGATACCATCTGAGGTAGGCAATGCGCTAAACATGCTACTGGATGTGGTTTCTAGTATCAGCTCTCTTCTCAATAAAGCCCATTATGCCATGGAAAACCTTCCAGTGTTCCTCCAAAGAATTCAAAATACTGGTGTGCTCGACATCTCTGCATTGCAGCAGGTATGTGTATGGTTTTGATATACAAACTTTCTATTATGAGGTACTTCATTAAGGATGTGTGCTTAGTAAGTAGAAGCCTAGTAGAAACTGTATCCTAGAAAGTCAGGAACTTGGAGAGAAGAGAGGAGTCCATAGACCATGTGAAGGTTCATTTGGTCTCTTTCAAGCACTCTGGTAATTTAGAGACTATTGATTATTGATGTGTTTTTTTCTGTTATCTCTTAATTTTTATTTATTTTTTTAAGTTATGAAATCATAGCCTAAATTAGTAGGCTCTTAGGCTACTGATTAATAAAAATAACATGTATTATCTGTGATTTGGAGAGAACCATGCCTTTTCTGCTAATGCTGTAATTTTTTGTTTCTTTGTTTTAATAAACAGACAATTACTCTGCTTATAAGAAATAGCTTTGCTTTTTTAAGGCCTAAGATTTCAAGATAGCATGTGCAGTTGTATCTTCCATAGGTTTCTGTTTGTGTTACTTCAGGTTTTTGTGTGGTAGTTCTGCATGGCACTTAATGTGGCACGAGGTGAGAGTGCGCATATTCCATTTGCTGCTGCCTTGAATTGCAGTTGCTGTATGCCCATCTATGCAGCTAGCACAGTGGTGGATCTAATATTAAATAAGTGCAATTCCTTAAGAAGACCTGCTGGACCTGACAGCATACCTTACCTTCTGGATCTGCTGTTCTTTGTGGAAAGTTTAGGATTTTATCTGGTTCTAAAATTGCAAATCTCTGAGTGATCTCTCAGAATCTATTCTATGATTCTATGGTAAACAGTACATACAAGTTTGTAACTACAGTACAGAGTAAACACTTCCTTAAATAGTATTTCCCTCAGTGATATAAATCTTTTTCAAGATCTTCTGATCTGTGTGACAAAGGAATGCTGTTAAATGCTCTTCTGTACATATTAGTTTTGGTTTTGAGCCTCCCTTTTGGGGCAGCACTTTGGATGAAGCAATAAAAAGAGGTTTTCATCAGATGCTCACTTCTTTTCTGCTTTTCTGAAACTAGTTCTGTTTGTGTCAGACTTTTTTATGAACAAATGAAATATTCTTCTTGGACTGAAATCTCAAAGTTGCTCAGTTCATTGAAGAACCTCTCAAAAGGTCCTGTCGTCCTGTTCAAAAAGAGTTTGCAAAGGAACAAATCGAGCAGTAGAGGGCCTTCTGGTTACAATTATAATCCTTGCTCCACAGCAATCCATATTCTATAGCTATATCATCTATTTAAACTTGGAATTTTTGCTCTTTTTTACCTTTTACCCTTTTAAGTATCCTTGTAAATTATTCTTTCCTTTTGAGGTTTAACTGGACATTTTTATTTTTTTATTACTTCCTAACAATGCCATTGATAGTTAATCTTTTTTGTCCCCTTTTTCTGTAGTGGCGAAACTTGTGTTACAAATAAGTGTGCTACTGAAGTGAAAATATTGCTAATACACTTCCCTTCTTAAATATTTTTTTCTATTTCCAAAGAAATCCATCCCTCTGGTTTTTTATTTTCATGATATCTTGCCGCAAAGTAGTTCAGTCACCTAGGAAGATGATCAAATAATATATATAAAGATTTTTTTTAAGATAAAAATATGTGGATCTTCAGCATAGAGTAAGACAGATTGTTTTCTTCATTAACTTTTAACCAAAAATGTTATTTTGAAATTAATTAAAAGAACACCAAAACCTCTATAATAAAAGTGGTAATAAAGTAATTTTAAATTACGCATGTGGATTTTCATCTGAGAGACGAAGCTAAAATACCTTTAAAATATCTGTAAAATGTGAAATTGAATTGGTGTGCTGCATATTGTGCAATAAAAGATTGTGTAAAACCTCTCAATGTCTACCAGTCAGTGGTAATTGGAATACAGAGCCACATTCAACTGTTAGCAACCCTGAATGAATGGATAACTCCCTGAGGAAAAACACTGTTGATTTTAATCATGATTTTTGTTTGCTTGCTTGCTATTTGAAATAATTCACTTCTATTTCCATAGCTAATTTTTTATATGTTTGTCACTCATGACTGGATATGCTGGAGGGGACTTGCAGATTTACTGAATGCTGTCAGTTGTGAAACATTGCCTCATTCTGTAATCCCTCCACTAACTTGTTCAAGTTTTTTGTTGAAAGTATCATTACTGAAAAATCTCTTGCTGTTTTAAATGTATAAAATCCTGACTTGAGTTTATCCATGGCCAGTATGTTTACTCTTGTATAAAAAATGTTTTGTAGCTTTCATAACTTCTTTGACTTGCCCATGTGTTTATGTAAGGCCAGTTGTAGACCTTGTCTGCTGTGATAAGTTAAATAGATTCATTTTTATATTTATTTTGCTTGGCTAAGTTTTATTGCCTTTTGTAGTAGGCTTTCAGTTGTCTCAAACATACTAGTGTCATTATCATACACTGTTAAAATTATTTTGAATGCTGAGGACAAGAAATGTGTACAGTCTTTGAGGGAAATTATGGCTGATGACTCTGGTAGTTCCGCTCATTCATGTCTATACCTCCTAAAATTATTTTCATAATCTTGCATTCACCTTTTTGTGAGCTGCATATTTTTTTTTTTCTACTTCATCAAGGATCAGCAATATACCCAGGTAAGCCCCATTTTATAACAACATCCCACAATTTTAGTTGATAAATAATGTTTTGCACTCTCTCTTTTTACACATGATTTACTTTAAATTGGGTAATTGTTTTCTTGTCATATTGCATTCTGATCATCTTTTTCTTCTGAAATGCCTTCTGCTATTAAATTATGGGCAAATTTCAGTTATTTGCTTCTTTCAGGGCTAAAAAGCTTATCACAATAAGTGATCACTAAAATCAGTCTCGCAGGAACAGCACTAGCAACTTCCCTCCAACCCAGTATTTTCTTTCCTTTTAAGAGTGTCCCTGCAATGCCTTCTTAATGCCATTTTTTACCCAACATATAGATATTGGATTGTTGATGATTAATATTTTCAAGGACAAGAACACTAGTTAGTTATTAGAGTTTGCTTAATTTAGAGATAGTATATGTCTTTTTTACGAAAAAGCTTTTGCCTTACCACATCAATATATTGTGTTAGTCTAGAATGATTCTATGTTGCATTAAACTCTACTTTCTTTCTTTAATTGCTCCCCAGTTTAAAATGTATTGTATATCTTGCTTTATGACACATCACAGCAACATAGCCATTATTTCCTGGAGCATTATGTCATTCTTGAGTATAGTTGGATTTTCTACTCTTTATTCAATTATTGCCATCTAAATTGATAGACCTGAGAAACAATTCAACCACATCAGTAATTTTGCCATTTTTTAACCTGGCTCTTTCAATTTCAGTACAATAAAGACCTTGTTTGTTTATGGCTCTACTTAGAAGTAGAAATATCTATTTCTCTGCATTTGTTACTTTTATCCTTTTGGTTTCACCAAATTTTGAATTATCTTTAACCACCCTGTAGCTTTGCAGGAAAATTGCCTTTTTTTCTGTCTCTCTTAATGTAATGATTCTGAATTTATTTTAGTTGCATGTTCGAGCTGTAGCCTGGCTTGTCTTTTTAAGTTTCTTTATTTGAATACTTGATATTTCTACTCGACATTATTTTTATTAATAATATTTTTTTAAACACACAGCTGTCCATAAACCTCTATACTATGAGGGATTTTTCTCCATTTGAGAATCCAGTTCCAGATAACTTTTTTAATCTTCAGTAGCAGCTTTCCTATGCCATGAATCTATTGGAGCAACTGACTTGACAGATTGTTTTCTTTGTAGGAAACTGCTTATTTGGAGTCATCAGCTTTGATTACAAACCCACTTCATTTAGTTTAAGCTAGAACAACTGGATCAAATATAATGTTTTTTTAAATCCAAGATAGCTCTCCCACTTTATCAAAGCCAAATTTTAGGTAACATCTTGCTGAATCAGTGAATATTTAATTGAAAGAGAGTAAGTAGATTCAGTCTGTTGGTGGTCGCTTACTTCATAAATATTCAATATTTAAATTTCAAGTTATTTTTTATTGGAATTGGAATTAATTGACTAGTTTGTACTCTGTGATTGAAATAAGCCTAATTTATTCTTCTAGTCCAAATAGTGACTAATAAAGATTCAGACCCATTTTATTCAGCATTGTGCATAAATAAAGTTTATTCCCTCAGTAAAGTTCATGCCAACACATTCATTCAAAAGCTGTAAATGATGGTATTATAAAATCTGGATATTATTTATTTAACATGCTGTATGTTGAAAATTTATGCAAACCTCAGATTTTTGGAGCCAACACTGAGTTGTAAATAATACTTTCTAATATTCCTCTATGATTACTAAAGAAGAACCTGGCACTTCAGCAAATGAAAGGATCAGGATAAACTACTTCTAACAGCACAATCTCTAAACTGTGATTTATTCTTCATATAAAGCACTGCACTATTTTGAAAATTGACTTTTCTGTTAAAAATATCCCAACAAAACAAACAAAACAACAAAAAAAAAAACCAAAACAAAATCCAGTGATAAAATGATAATTTAGTCCAGTGTGAAATTTGGTTGACGTATCACAGTCTTTACTATTTGATAGTTATGCAGTCTTCAAATGATATCTGGTAGTCTAATTATGCTTTTCTTGACGGGCAACAGTAATGAGGTACATGTGGTCCAATGCATCCTTCAGTAATACCTTAGCGTCTTGCCTTGCAATTGTATCCTCTCAGAACTGCATCTGTACAGCTTTTCATGAGATACCAGCTACAAATGAGGATGTTATTTGAAAAATGAAGCTGCACAAAGGAGGCTGTTTTTTTCTTTTGTTTTGTTTTTTTTGTTTTGATGTGGTGAATGATGGTGCTCATTAGATGTACTCTAGTCATGAGCAAATGGCAGTAATAAATGCTAGTATGACTCAAAATGTGCAAAAACTAGAAACATATCTAACAGGTTAGAAGTTGTAGCTGAAAAATAGTTGTTTTTTTTTTTTTTAGAGCATATGCAGTTGATTATTTTTTTTCTTCTTAGCAGCTCTTTTCACTGCAAACATTCATACGCAATATGGTTTGGGTTGTTTCTACTGTCTTTGACAAGACTAATCTACCAGAAAAGTAGACTTTGTGAAAAGTGACATTATAGTCAAGGAAACTGTAGACAAGTTGTCTTGACATTTTAATTCTTTTTCTGCCTAACTAATACACAATATTTTTCAAAGTTTAATGGAGTACATTATACTACTGTCTTTCATCAAGTATTATGGCAATTAAAACTGGATTACCCTCTTCTCTTCCCCCCCCTATGACAAAGGTGACAGCAGGTGCTCATTCTAGTAGGCAGTTACAGCGATCTAATTTTGTCAATCTCCTTGGATACCAGTGCAGAGAAAACTCTGGGGTTTCTCCCTGAAGCTACTGAAAGCAACTTTAATTCACCTGTATCTCTGTTTGTTTTTTCTAGTTCTTGCAAGGTGGGCAGTTCAGAAGTTCAGCCATTGGGTCCCTAAAGTCTGTAATCAAGGCAGTGTGTAAAGAAGAATCTTCATTTTTCAGCAATGCAAACCTGTTCATCGACATGCCCAGGATCAAGAGATTCTTGGAGGATGATATGGCAAAATATGGTATTCCTGATGACTCAAGTAAGAAAAACTATCAGAAATTGTATGTGTGCTTTCAGAGTTTAGAAAAGTTTTTCCCTCCTAAATGTGAATATTTATATACCAGCTTCCATCTCATCTGACAATGTAATTTTGAGCACAAGGGTTGATCAAGAGAAGTTTTGTGATTATGAGACAGTTATGGATGAGACATAAGTGATTCTGGTTGTTTTCTATCTTTACAAATAATAAATAAGTATATTCCTTAGAGGCATATTTATTAGACTTTTTAGAGCATTTGATGTTAAAAATGCGTCTCTCAGATACAAGATTGAGAATTTACTGCTGCATGCCTTTCTTCTCTGAACACAAAGCTGTGGTATTATTGTGCAGTAAAATACACAAGCCCTCGGGATAAAATGTTTTTTAATAGTTGATACTCCTATTCTCTTTATCAAGTGCCTAGAATATCTCCTGGCTCTTTCATAATTTCACCTTTGCTCCCTTTCCTCAATACATTTGACTTACCCTGATTAATCTTAGTAATGTTAACAACCTTGTTAGCACCTCAGTGGCCCTGTGAGAGAAAATACAGTGACAGCGTCACTAGGGAAGTATCTGTAACTGTGAATCGTGAGTCTCTCATCTATCAGTTTCTACAGTCAGAAACTGATTCTGGCTTGACTGGTACTCTGGGGAGGGAGCCAGAGCTCTGCCCTAGCCTTCTTCACTTATGTGTGGGGGATAGCAGTAATCAGGCAGCTCTGCTTTCTTTTCTATTTGAATGGAGTTAGCAGGATGGCTGATTAGGGAAATTGTTTGTGACTTAACCTCTTTCAAAGCTGTTTAGGCCAGAAGAAGTGCTATCTGTTTCTTGATTATTTATTTATTTATTTATATATTTATTTTAATATTGCCACAACTGCAGTGTTGTAAGCCATTTTACCTCAGGACCTTGAAATATCTTTAAAGTGTGTTAGTTCCAGCATTCATATGACTGAATGAATCATTTTTTTTTTTTATTTTAAAAAAGTGGTGAATTACATTAAGCAAAATCAAAGTAGAAACATTTCTAGGTGGCCACAGAAACTCGGTCTGTACTCCTTCACAGTGATTAACTTGCACTTATTTTGTGCACCAGACACTTGCCAATGACTTTCTGAAAATCAGACTCAAACAATCTTCTGTGTCTTTAGCATACTGATATTTCTGACTGACCAGCTTGGAGCCTCTTAAGTCTTTTATTTAACAATGATTGTGTTTAGTAGTGATTGTTTCCTTGAGGAAAATAAAAAATTGGACAAAGAAACACTTGTTTCTTTAACTTTTGGCAGGAGTTTACATGTTTTTGGCCTAGTTTTCAATCATCTATAATAATTTGTCTTCCTTGAGGAGTTAATGACATTGCTTAATATTTCTTCACAGTATTGAAAGTGGGATATTTCTAAATCCACTCATAATAAATAATTAAAAAAAAACACCCTAAAAAGCATGAGTTGGGCATAAAAATCTAGATGTTTCTGATAGTGAACTAATTGCCTTTACTTGAGTGCAAGTGTGGCGGGATATCTTGTGTCTTGTAGTGGAATATTCTTTGGATCCCAGTTTTGAAAGACATACATTCTAAAGCAGTATAAACCCATCTAATGTAGAAACATGCGTTTTTCATTAAGGCATGGAAAAGTCAACTGATTTGATTTTTAAAATCAAGAAATTGTGTCGTGTTATTTTTTTCTTGTGCTTTTAGTAGGTTCTTGCAAAATCATACAAATAAAAAAATCTGTATTTGTGAAGGAATTTCTGTATATCTCCTTCTTTCTTAAGTAAGAATAGAAAACTGCAGAACAACCAAGGTTGGGGAGTAAGTCTGACTGTTTCAGTCACTCTTCCCTCAGCATTCTCTTTCTGGGCAGATATTATGTGTGTCCTTTCACTCTAAAATTCACTAATGTAACTTTTAGGATAGATGGGGTTCACAGGCTGGTTTTCACAAATGTGAGAACCTCTTCGGATTGCAATTCTTTTTTGCTTGTCTCATCTTTAGAGTTCTGCGTCCTCAACACTACGACAGACTGGGATCAAATAATTCCTACTCAGGGAGCTGTAGTGATTGCTTGGTGGCAATTTGATGTTATTTGGCTTACTGCTGTAGCAGATGCTAAATTAAGACTCAAGCTTTTCTTTGAAATGAATAATAATAGTAAAAATCCAACTTTGCCATTGTTTTCTGACTTAAATATGAGTGAATCTGTGCTTTTGCAGCTCCATTTTGCTTGAAGCTTTATCAGGAGATTTTGCAATCTTCTAATGGGGCTTTGCTATGGACTCTCCTGAAACCTTTATTGCATGGGAAGATACTGTACAATTCAAACATCAACATGATTGACCTGGTGATGAAGAAGGTGAGTATCAAAAAAACCATTATTTCTGTTTATTGATTTTTGTCTTTGTTCTTCATTTTAAATGTCCGATTCTTTTAGGATAGGTAGAAGCAACTGGATAATTGCCTTTCATAAAACTGGATCAACTCTGACCCCTGAGTTCCCACTTGGCTCTTGCTGTCAGCTTAATATATCTCTTATCTTTTATCCTACTTGTTAGAGTGATTTCACCTCAGTGTGAAAAGCAGGGTTTTTTTTTCTCAGAGTCCCTTAAATCTTGTATAGACAGATTAAAAAGAGAACATTAGCAGAAGCAGCATGTGAATAATTTTCTACTGAGATGTATGATATTTGCATTCTAAATGAGCTTTTGCTCTCAACAAACATTTCTCATGGTGGGAGTCACTGAGATGCATTTAAAAACCCCCACCCACCCAACCAAAAAACCCACAGTGCATCCTTCCTGATTATGCTTCGAACACCAGTAATATGAAGGACCAGTAGTAGCTGAGCTTCTGTATGTGTGGATGCTGATGAGTTGATATTATTCAACAGTTTTACTATCTTTGGTAATATGGTAGCTGTTCTATCTTTAGCATGATTTTCTACAATGAAACAATTGTTCATGACTAGCTTTAAGGCCTCTCTAAGAAGCAGGATAATGACAACTTGTTTTAAGTACATTTCAGTGTACACTTTGCATTTATCTTGCAACTGAATATTACTGATTGAAAAATGGTAATTAGGTTAGTTTAAAATGTAGAAAAAGCGTTACTGCTTGTAAGTAGTACAACAAAAGACTGTAGTTACTGTCAATGTGATGGTAACTATTTTCCCTATATGATAGTACTTGGACTTATGTTTTAAAAAAGTAGTGAAAAAAAACCCCAAACACAACTAAGCCCCAAAAACCATGCTAGATAGCAGATACAAGGTACTTCATGGTTTCTGCTGTGAATTATAAATAAGGTTTTAGTGATTCCATATTTTGCTTTTAAATAACTTTAATTTGGGCAACAAGCCATCTCCCTAGAGTTGAGTATAATTAATTTTAAATTTTCAGTCAGCTAAATATGAAGCTGTACTTGATGTTTATAGATTGAAATTCTATAAATGATGAGATGTAAGAAATTGTAATTATATTCTATGTTATAATGACATTTAAAATAAGGCACTTAAGACATTTACATGTTATTTTTTCAACTAATACGCCAAAACCCCGTTCTTAAAGCATCTGTAAGAAAGACAAATACCCTGACATACATTGTGTTTCCCTATGGATCTAGTGGCATCAAGGCTGAGTAATACAGTTCTGATTGAAGTTGCTTGTGTTCTGCTCTTGTTTTTGTTGTCATTATTATTATTGGTTGGTTGGTTGGTTTTTTATTGCTCTAGACCAATACAAAAATTCTAGTAGGTGCCTCCATAAAAGTTTCTCATTTACCTTACTTATTCTTGAGCTCACAAAATTTCCACCAACCTATTCAGGAATCTGTACACTCTCACCCTTCTCCCAGACATGTAGATCTAACAAGCAAGTATGGATGTGTATCTGTTTATATGTAAATATGCAAGTAGTAGGAGAGTTTCTTCAATAGTTTTATAATTTGTTTTATTACGAAAGTCTACCTGCTATTGCTTGAACAGAAACAAAATTTAAATGCAAAATATTGTCCCAAGTTTCTCAAACACACCTACTAAATAGCTACTAAAAAGGACCCTGTAGCCTTTATAGCACCAAATCTTCTACTGGACTTGGAACAAAAGTACTAATTGCTTTTATACTATCTGACCACATGGCAGCTGTTTATTAAAAGAAAAAAAATAGGAATAAATCTAAAAGGAACATTGATGCTTGTATAGGAAGATATATTCTTTAAGTTTTTTACATGGAATATTTTATTTCAAGACTGAGTAATTGATCATTCTTCAATAACTTATGAAATTACTAGTTTTACCTCCTGGGAAGTCAACAGTTCTAATGTGTAGAATATCTGACCATCACAGATAGAGCCTGTAGTGCTAACAGAGCAAAAAAGTCCATTGATAACTGGCATCTAGGAGTTCAAAGACTGTATGTGATGTCTTTGATCCTTGATTTTGTTACTGAACTTTTTGCCACTGAGCTGATCTTTTGAAAAACATTTCTTATTTCAGAGGAGCATCAGAGTTGATCTTATATTCAGGAAATCACATTAAAACAACTTTGTGCTATTTCTTTGTAATTGAAAGAGCCAAAGAATATATATAGGGAAAATAGATAAGTGGCAAGACAACTGTGAATGAAAGAAAGAAAACTAGTAAATTAATTAATTTTAATTTCCTAGCTTTTGTCTAGTATAATTATAAAAATTTATAGTGAGTTGACTAATTTCTCATTGTAATCTTACATATCCTGTATGGCTCTTCACAAGCATACTTGACTTGTCAGCCTCTTAAAAGATGTCATTATAAAAGCAGTTTGATAAGCTTAAAATACCATTTTTATTTATTATTTCATCATGAGGAGGCTTAGACAAATTCAATTCATGAGCAAAATTGATACTGAAGACTCTAATTTAATTAAAGGCAGTATCCAGCCTATATGTTATGAAGAATATTTATTTTAATGGATCTTCATTGATTAGAGAGAACTTGATGAGAATTTCTATTAAACATCAAAGTCCAGCTAGTCATTAGCATATAGACTCACAGGAGTTGCTTTACCATGCAAGATTAAACATTCTTCTTGCCTTATATTCTGATTTCTGCTGTAATCAGTAAAGGTTGTATAGAGAAGAACTGGAGAATCAGTAAAGTGATGTTCCCCCGAATTCTGTTCCAACTTCCCAAACCATAAGGGTCAGGCTTGCCAGGAGTAGATTGCTATAATTTGTTCGCTTTCATTTTGAGCTTGTATAAACTCTTAGTAGTCACAGTTCTTTTGGTGAGATGGTCTGTGTCAACTACCTCTTCCTCGCTTGCTTGTTCAAATTCAGCAGAGGCAACTTCTTTTTTAAGTTCATAGAATAGTTAGGGTTGGAAAGGACCTCCCACTAAACCATGGCACACAAGGCTATGTCCAACCCAGCCTTGAACTATGACAGCAATGGAGCATTTGCAACTTCCCTGGGCAACACATTCCAGTGCCTCACCACCCTTACAGGAAAGAATTTCTTCCTCAGATCCAATCTAAAC